>CM074785.1:4858223-4948021 GCA_037355745.1 Pseudo-nitzschia multiseries | reverse complement strand
GGTGGGGACCGTGGGACTTTGGGAGTTTTGGTTGACTTATCGGATTTTTCGGATTTTTCGGCTTTGGGAGCTTTGGGAGCCTTTGCAGCCTTTGCTGATTTCCCCGATTTGGTCACCAAGGGAGTAACAGTAGCTGCAGGAACCGGGGCTGCTGTTGCTGCAGCAGGAGTCGTAACAGCAAACCGGAGGAGGGGTCACGGGATCACGACCAGGAACGGCGACATACTTTGGAGTCTTGGCCGATTTGGTAGCTTTGCCAGACTTGGTTGCATAGGCGGGAACGGGAGCGGGGGCAGGGGCAGGAGGAAGAGAAGCCGAAGACTGTCTCCAGAATAGGAAGAGCTGATACAAATTCGCAAACTGGAGTTCTCTTCTCTCGGAACCGCGCAATTGCGCTCCGTCTTCTCGCTGTTTGTGTGTGTTTGTGTGTTTGTGTGTATGTGTTCGATGCAACGGAAAAAGGGAAAGAGTGAGTCACAGGGATGGCTGTTGAATGCAACAAAATCATGCTTGTATAATGACACGAAGCACGCGACAAAGCTCCTTGCAATTGGCTCGTACCTGTGCATGAACCAATTGTGGATTCGATGCCGACATTACTGTCACCGCAAGAACCATTGCGACCCGAAAGTTTGTTTTCTTCAGTCCAACCATTGTCTTTCTCTTTTACGAATGCTCAAACTCTTGAACGAATCGGTAAGAACTATTCTCGAATGTTTCGCTTATTTGTATTGGCGATATGTATTCAGAATGGCATCTGGGTTATTTTCCTTCGATTTGTGACTATCATAAAGGGAGTTTGGAAGCTTCGTGTTCGCCCCGTTTTCTCGGCTGTCGGTCAACTCTCGATTCTTCTGAAAAAATGAGAATGAACAAATTTGTGTAAAACCTTGTTTCGGAGTGACCATTCGTTTGTAGAAGTATTGGGCAATACTAAAATTCATCTGACTAGTCCCCTTTGCGGAAGGTATTGGTCGGAATCTCAATTAAAGGGAAAAGGTATGTTTGAGGATGACCGCGACCACATAAGTCTAAATCAATATAAATCTAAACAAATTGTTAAGGTGTACTAGGTGTGTATTTACGTGAATGGAAGTATCAACAGACATACATTGATGAAGGAAATACAAGCGCAACGTTTTTTCTATCCCGCTACAGGAACCGAAGTCCTTCGTATCTTGTAACACCCATAGCCTTGTACGGAACAAAGCGTGCCGGACAATTTTGCGGCAAGACGGCAGTATTGTACCGGGTATCCTTGTTGCCGTTCCGAATCATTTAAACTGAAGAGGTCTCATTCACAGCACTTGAGTCACGTGGTTGCCAACAACTAAGGCTGCCTCAGAAACAATTATTGATTGAGATAGCTTCTGGATGCAAAGCTCCACCCAAACTTATCCAAATTCAGACAAGTCGCGAGACTGCAATCGTTTCGTTTCGCTCCGGTCACTCTTCATTAACGAACAGACACAGTGTCTCCCCATCGTCAGAATCGAACCGAAGAACCGTGCCCTCCAAGCAACAGAACAGCAGCTGTACGATACGGTACCGTAGCGTAGAGCCGAAGCAACGAAACTCTACCATGTCTCTTTCTCCGAGCGACGCGCACAACGAGGTGGAGGCCCAACTCGCAACGCAACTGCTCTCGATGAACCAGGAACTCCTCGATGCGATTGTCAAGCTCGATGTCGATACCTACAATTTTTTCTGCTCCGATTCTATTTCGTGCATCGAACCCGAATCCAACGGAAACGTCGTGATTGGCAAGAAATTCCACCACTATTATTTCGACGTCTTTCGCGACAGAATCAACGAGGGACAAGCGCCCCCCTTGTCGCAGACCAATGTGACCATGGTGCAACCGCACGTTCAATTTCTGGGCAACAGGTGCGGTGACAACGAGGACGGTGCCCCGACCGCCGCCGTCCTGTCGTACGTGAAACTCACGCAACAGATTCCACCGGGCGGGGCACCGGTGACGGTTCAGCAGAGCGAAACACGGGTCTGGGAAAAACTGGAACACGGACAGTGGGTCTGCGTTCACTTCCACAAATCTCCCTACAAGGCCTAGCAACAGCGGTTGGCCGTTGTGCGCGCTCCAAGTCACACAACACAAGGTATTTTCTGAATCCTTTCGAAAGGTTTTCGAAGCGTATCATTACTTTTTAGTTCTGTATTCAATTCGTCGAAGTGAATTGAAAAAATGGGTCCCGTTGTCCTTCGTAGATTCGAAAGCTTCGCAACCATTCACGACGTCAACGAATAGATAGTACCAAACATAGTTCGAACCGTTTTTCTACATGTTACAGATACGGTTCGTCTCACGAAAATAGAATCTAGAATCATAGTTCATTCAACTTCTAGCTAGAGTAAATAAGAGAGATGATGAAAGAGTGACAAAAGGAACCGACAACTCTCCGGAGTCGGGACGGTCGAAATACGGATGGTTTGTTTCCAACATCGACAACGTACGGTACGCATTGTCATCCCTCTTGCTGCTTGCAATTCTTTGTTTGCAAAACACCGACACAGCCACCCAAAACATTGCTTTCCAAACTACAATGATTCGTGTCGTTGTATTATACTGTACATGGTTTGGAAGTGTTCTTGTATGGTTCGAGTTCCGGGGGATACTGTTAGACTAGAGTTGTGTTGTGTTGTGTCACACGGCATTTCAACCCGGCTCTTCCCGTTCTGTTCTTTGCACGAAATCGCAACGCAATGGATCGATTCCTTGCCCCATGTTGTTGCTTGCCGGTGAGAAGCAATGGATCGATCCGTAGGTCCTCTTTTTGTCACCACCTTCCAGTAATGTGATGTGATGTGATGTGATGTGATGTGATGTCATGGGGGCCTTTCGATTCGATTCGATTCGATTCGGACGACACGTAGATGTACGTGTACCGAACTTCCTTGATAGATAATCTTGCCAGCGTCTTCGACACGAGAATGAATGCTGTCATCCTTCCTTCCCCGGTACCCTCCCCCCCTCCCCCTTCCGTCGTGTCGGTGGTTGCTTTTGGTAGACGCTATATAGTTCGCAAGCATCCGTTCCAAGGCGACGTTTTGTGCGGACAGTGTCGTCTCGTTTTATCTCGTCTCCTCACTCACGGCGGCCCGGCGACTACGGAGAGCTCCGTGGGAGACAGAGTCCGGGGTGGCAGCGTCGGTCGCGGCGGAGGAGACGGTGCGTCGCCGTTGCTCGTGGGGAAAAGCGTGGGCCGCAAGCTACCGGTGCCATCGGTCGGTGTGGATGGTTGCGATGGCAATGGCAATGGCAGTGCGAACGGGAAGAATGGCTGTGTGGAACCGCCCATCGTCGGACGCGGCGTCACCGACGAGGGCGCGACCGAGAGCGATGGGCCCGGGCTTGCGCTCGGCACCGTTGCCGACGATGGTGCGGCAGCGGGAGTGGGAGCGACCGAGAGCGATGGGCCCGGGCTTGCGCTCGGCACCGCAACCGCGGAGGGTGCCACGGCGGGAGTGGGATCGATCGATAGCGACGGTCCGGGGCTTGCGCTCGGTACCCCCACCGCAGCGGGAGCCGCAGCGGGATCGACCGGTAGCGACGGTCTGGGGCTTGCGCTCGGCACCACTATCGAGGCGGGGGATTGCGAGGATGGCAATGGCGATGGCAAAGGCAATGGCTGCTGCTGCTGTGGGGACACCGATGTCGTGGGGGATCGGGTCGTGGGGGATGGGGTCGGGAGGCGGGTTTTCATGCTCATCGGAAACCCAATCCCCCTGACTTCCATCATCAGCTTCTCGTCGTCGAACATGGCAAAGTAGGCGTCCTCGGGATAGTCGTAGTCTTTCATTTTCTGGCTTTTGTAGCTCTTGGCGGACTTTGGGTGGCGGGACTCCGTATTTGTATTCGTATTCGAATTCGTATTCATATTCGTCCCCGTTGTTGGTCTCGGAGCCGGAGCCGGAGCCGAAGACGAGGGGGATGCCGATATTGGAATGGGTTTGGTAGCATCTGCACCCGTGTGGGTTTGGCTGATGCCCGAGATCGGAATGGCTTTCTTTGTGGATATTGTTATGGCTGTGGTTGTCGCTGTCGTTGTCGCTGTCGTTGTGGAGGCTTTGATGAGCATTCCGTGCTGCTGGTGCTGCTGACTTTCCAGGGTCTGAACTACGGGCTTGGTGACAACGTGTTGCGTCTGGAACTGCAATTCGAGCGTCGATTTTCGACGGGCTCTCAGAGCCGATCGAAAGGCAGAATTTACCACCCTTTCTTCCTCGACAGCGGCAAGAGTCGATCGCGGTCTGGCGTTGTCGACGATGGTGCCATCATCGGTGGCAACAACAGCGACGATCCCGCTGCCGTTGCTCGCCAGGAGGACGGCAATGGCTGCCACCAAGAAGGTCCTCTCGGTTTTGTGTTTCCCCATCTTTTGTTTATCACACGCAACAACCACAACCACAACCACAACTGCTCTGCTCTACAGTACTATATTGTTGGCTATTGTGGTCCTTCCCTCCGAGTTCCGATCGAACTAGGGTCACTTTCTGCTGTGAAGTTGTACTATCACTGACATGCTGCAGTTGTGTCGATGGCGATGTGTACTCGTATTCGGTATTCGTGCCATCTACCAGTACACAGGAAGAACGAGTTCTCAGTGTTGTACGGTAGGGCACAATCGACAGACACACAGACAAAGTACAAGTATGGTAATTACGGGTAAGTCATGTACGCAGTTCTGATAGAGAACCTGGCCTAACTTTGATACTTTTGGTGGACATTTTTGGCTCCCGAATTGCATCAGAACGGGAGCGGGCTGCTTCGTGAACGGATGTTGTGGCGCTCTTTCGGTGGCAAACCTGACTTTCACGTTTCCGTTGGCGCGCCGTCGAGTCCCATTTGGGATGGGGACGCATCCCATCTGGGACACGGATGACAGCCAGATCCCGGAGAGGGTGCTCCTTCCCCTTCGAATCGAAAGAGTCGAAGAGGCGAACCACCCATCGCGATTCGACCAATCAAACGACGCTTCGGGTTTGCAAAGTACCGGAAACCATGCAATCCCACGTGGTTGTCTTCTACACCCCATAAATCTTCGCCATAAACGCCATAAACTACGTAATCTTACCGGTTGGACGAAACTGCAAGAATTAATAATTCCGTGAACAAGCCTTCCCCCACCTATTACGGTACCGTACGAACACTTCCCTCCGTTGCTGGCACATCTACATTGTCGATCGTCACACAATCTTACAAAGTAGCAGTATCCGAAACAATAGAATGTTCGCCGTCTCGAAATCCAGTTCTCTCTTGGCCGCTCGCGCCGCCTTCCGTCGCAGGTACGTGCCGAACACGAAGTCTTTTTCTTGCTGCTGCTGATGATGATGCCGTTGGGAATGATATGATGTGAAATCAGCGTAATGGAATGAAATGAATGGTGCGGAACTTCGGTTCGGATCTGGGGAACGATCCAGCAACAAAGCAAGCAAACGGCCGGCCGGCCGGCCGGTGAATGTTTCCCAAAAGTTTTGTGTTGGGTGTCAACACATGTACGGCATTCGGCAGATCCGTCCCAAACGCAAACCCCATGCAAATGCCGTGCCCCCTCCTCCACCAGAGTGAGTGATCCCGATCGATCTGTCCGTGTCGAATTTGCGCCGGTCGGTATCGAACCAAATACTGGATGATGATATTATTGGATCGAACACGTCACGCTGTGTAGGAGGAGGAGGTCCGTGATTGTTGTGGATTCCGATCCAACGCGTGCACGCGAATCCTTCCTTCCCCACTCGTCGAGCGAACGAACGAACCCGGCACGAAAATGCGGCGCAAACCAAAAAAACGGCTCGGAACGAAATCTCCAACACAACGCAACCGACAACGAGGAAACAAACAATGGAAGAGGTTGCGGATGTAGTGATTGAGTACGGATCTGATCTAGCTTTGCGCGCACCGCCCCGGTGCCGGGTGCCGGCGGCGCGCAAAGCACGGTGCTATCCCATTCGACGGGGGTTATGTGGTGGAAAAAATCCATCCGACACGGCATCGTCCTTCCCAACTCCATTCGATTGCACAGAAACTTTTGTCACATACAACACACCGCTGCGGTATTCGTTTACAGCGTTCCTCATCATCATCTGCTTCGATTGTTTTGTTTCGCTTTGTTTCGTGTGTTGCGTGCAGCTACGCCGCCACCCAACAGGCCGACAAGTCCACCCTCGTCCTCGTCCGACACGGTGAATCTACATGGAACCTCGCCAATAAGTTCACCGGGTGGTACGATTGTCCCCTCAGTGATGCCGGACACGTCGAGGCCGCCGACGGTGGCAAGCTCATCAAGGAGGCCGGAATCAAGGCCAACGTTGCCTTTACCTCCATGCAAAAGCGTGCCATCCGCACGCTGTGGCACGTCCTCGAACAGACCGATCGCATGTGGATCCCCGTCACCAAGTCCTGGAAGATCAACGAGCGCCACTACGGTGGACTCCAGGGACTCGACAAGCAGCAGACCGTCGACAAGTACGGAAAGGACCAGGTCCTCGTCTGGCGCCGCAGCTACGACGTCCCCCCACCCACCGTCGACAAGACCAGCGAGCACCACCCTTCCAACGACGAACGATACGCCGATCTGGAGGACTGGCCCGAGGAGTTCACCGAGTCCCTCGCCACCACCCTCGATCGCGTCGTTCCCTTCTGGGAGGAATCCATCGCACCCGAATTGACGGACGGCCGAACGGTGGTCATTGCCGCCCACGGTAACTCCCTCCGGGCCCTCGTCAAGCACCTGGACGGAATCGACGAGAGCGAGATCGCCGAGCTCAACATCCCCACCGGAACCCCACTCGTGTACGAATTGGACGACGACCTGAAACCCATCCCCCAGGAGGGAGCCTTCTCGCCCCTGCAGGGACGATACCTCGGAGACCAGGATGCCATTCGCGCGCGCATCGAGGGTGTCAAGAACCAAACAAAATAAATAAACGAACAAACCAAGCAACCAACGCCTGCCGCTGCTGCTGCTGCTGCAAGCGATAACCAAGGACAGAGTGATCGATGGTTGGAGAACCTCGGGATGTAAGATATCGGGGGATCTCGAACAATCAGCTGGGTGTAGTTGATACCGTACACGATACAACAAGTAATTGATTTCTTTTTTCTTTTATGAAACGCCAACTTTTTCCTGTACCAGATTGTTTTTCGTGCGTGTACAGTAGGTACGGTACACCTAGACATATAAGTAGATTGCCTACAAAAAAATAGTTTGGCAGGGGCTGTGGAAGCGTCCCTAGGAATTAAGAAAATCGCCACGAAAGAAATAACCGAACGAAGGTCTAGTACTGGTAGACCAGATCCCAGTGAAGTTGACCCAGATGGGTTCAATTTTGAGGAAACGCATTGTTCCTTGCATGGAGAAGTGCGAACTGTGGTCAACCATGAGATGTGGAAGGTGGCGCAAAGATGAGGCAACAGGGTTGACCCCTGAAAACATTTATCGTTCTTGGTCAACAGGGCCTTTTGCAGCTTGTCAAGGTATACAATTGGAACGTCTAGTGCACACAAAAACACCACGCACAAAAGATTGAACACGATGCGAGAGCCTTAGTACACACAACTCTCATAATGGAATATTCATTAAGAGTTTATTGGGAAAGTTTTGAGCAACTTTCATCATTGTGACCACATTATTTTGTTCTTCATTAATGACAATTCATAATAATAATTGCGTCGGTCCGTTAGAGTTGTCTGAGACAGAGAGGGCTTCCCTAAATGAATCGTACCACGCATCCCATAACAATTGAGAATTGTTCATCCATCTTAAGTGAGCAATCGAATTGTCATGTACTCCAATAATCAGAACTGAATTTCAACTCAACACTGAACATTTACCTAACAATAATGAAGTTTCTATTTCCGCATTACCGTACTTTAAAATGCAATTTCAACTTCCATTCTCAAATTCAATTGAATTTCAGCTTATCCGAACTGAATATCATCTGAATTTCGCCCATTCAAAGATTGGATGGTGCGGTAATCTTACGAGTGCGTTACTACGTTACGTACGGCACCGTATCATACGGTCCTACTGGTATGTACTGTACGGTACGTGGAAGACGGCGCGCATGGAAAAACCAAAAAAGTCCGTATTAGTGCGTCAACAAGAAGAGCGTCCACGCGCTGCCAGTAGGTACATCTATACTCCGACCACCCTTCGAATGTGACAGAATCTTGTCGGCAATTGCATCAAAACAGATGGAATTTTGGAGTCCTAATTGACAGAAAATAGAGAATTGTTCCTCTTCCACTAATTGCCGTACGGTACGTAGACATCAATCTTCGTTATGGATTTCGAATGGTAGTACGGTACATTTGATTTGAATCAATCTGGCCTGTACGATCACTATTACCATACGGTAGAGGTCCAATAGGTACTTCCTCTCACCGAGGAGAAGATCAAAGAATCATCCATCAACAACTACAATCGATCAATACAAAGTCGTAGTTCGTCGTTAGCGCACTTCGCAATCAACCTTACGGACTCGTCTTCTCCCGAGAAACGCATCCTCTGCATTCGACAACTTTTCTTCGCCCCGCACCACATCGGATCCCGAGTGTTTCTTTTCTTTCTTCTGTCCCTCTTTCGTGCAAACCGCAACAACTGCATAAAACATTTCAAAAATGTACACGAAGCTCCCCATTCTGATGATGAAAAAGAACGACTACACGGAAATCAACGAGGACCACCCCGGGGCATACGGCAAGGGCCAGGACTCGGTCGGCACCTCGGCAAACGGCGCCAGGGAAAGACGGAACCGGAATCGCTTCTGGGACGCCGGTTCCTTTTTCCGATCGTGGTCACTCGAGAAGGTCGTGATGCTGGCCATGGTAGTCTTGTTGCTGGCAATCATTGTCTTTCAGGGAGTCGAGGAACACAACTACGAGACCGAGGAACGCAACACCGAGTTGCTGGTGGAGCAGGAAGCCGCGTACGAAAAAGCGCTGAGCAAGGAGCACCCCTACGTTCCGTTTGCCGTGCGGGAGGCCCCCAAGATTCCCCTCCCGTCGGGGGTCAATCTCGGGTCCTGGCTGGCCCTGGAGGATTACTTCTTTGCCGGCGCACACAATTCCATCGAGGTTGCCACCCCCGGGTTTCGCGACGATGCCAGCAAAATTGCCGCCTGCCTTCCCCCGCTGCACGTTGGCTCCACCACGGGACCCAAGTGGCACAGCGAGACGGACTTGTTTCGAAACCTGATGGATCCCGAGGTCACGCGGGGGGGAAGCGTGAAACACGCCATTGAGGTGTTTGCGGCCCACCGGACCTCCTTTGTCGACATGGAAACCGATTTCCAGCGGATGGCGGCTCTGGGGATCACCACCGTGCGGGTTCCCATGAATTGGTGCTGGACCGACAGCGATCCGCGTTCCACCGATCTCTCGTCCCTCACCGACGAGGAGCTGCTGGAGGAATTTGCCTGCGAGGATCCTTTTTTTACGGACGGCGGCGACCTGAAAAGCGAAACAACCACCGGACCCATCCTCTGGCCGGCCATTCCCAAGGCCCTCATCGAAGATCTGCTCAAGTCCTGCGCCAAGGCCGGAATCAAGGCGTCCCTAGACGTCCACACGCATCCGGGGGGAACCTCCATCGGGACCTTTTCGGGAGTCTGGCCCAACTGGCCTCGATTTTGGACCCACGGTGGAGACGGAGTGGATTCCACCCACAGCGAACGCGGCGGCAAGGGATTCGGCATCGGGCACCGATTGATCGGAGACCTGATTGCGTGGATGGAAGACCTGAGCGTCCGGGATCCCCTGGCCTTTTCGGGATTGAGGGGAATCTCTCCCATGAACGAGCCGGCCCACCTGTCGTCCAACTTTGAGGTAGACGACAGCGACAACTTTTTGCCGCCACTGCCCCCGGACCTCGCCGCAGACTTTCGGGGGCAGCTCGGGGGAGACTTTCCGGACGGGACGCACCTGCGGGTTCTGTACTGGTTCCAGCGCACCGTGGACCTCTTTCGCAACTCGAAGCTTCCGGCGCTCGGCATCGAGCTCCAGGCCAACATCATCGAGAGCATCTTTCCCCCGTTCGATCCGCGCGAGGAGGAGGACGGAACGCTCAAGATCGAGGCGATCGGCAAGTGGTGGTGCGCTTCTTTTCCGGAGGATGCAGATGCGGAGGCGGAGACCGGCCCCGTGATGACGTCCGCCGAAGAGCGATCGAGCTGGGCGGTCCTGGACGTTCACCACTACCACGCTTGGTCGACGATTTGTTCCGGAACCGTAGACGGCCAGGATTCCGCGTACGTTTGCGGGGACGTCGACCATCGAAACGAGGTCCTCGATCGGTGTTCCGAGTGGGTCACGCTCTACCGCGAGACGATGAATCGCGTCTGCGACGACGTCGGCGGCAAAACGAAGACGCAAAAGGCACCAAAACCGAAAACGAAACCAAGACACGCCCCCGCCAAGCTCATGAGCGCCGAGTTTTCCGCGTCTTCCCACCACTCGGTGCGACGATCCTGCAACGACATCGGCGGATTGAAGGCTTCCTACGTCCGACAGGTAAAATCCGCGGAGGTTGCCGGCGTGGAACTATTTTACTGGAGCTACCAGATGCCCTACGGCGGGACATTTCGGAGGGCCTGGAGCTTCCGGGAACTCATGTACAACCTGGGCGTCCTGGACCGCCCCGACGAACCCCAGTTCGACTGCGATTCCGAGATGGCATACGACCCGGAGCTTCCTCATTAGTTGAAACGGAGGAGGATGAGGAAGAGGAGGAGGAAGCAGCAAACCATTATGTATAGTGATACTACAGTTTGGAATTCGAAAGAAATCATAACATTTCTATGTAGATAAATTGTTGTAGTACTCTGCAGCACTCGGAATGGTTGGCAACCTCAAGCTTCACTGCGTCGTCCTTGCGGTATTATTGCCGGCTATTGTACAAAATAACTGTTTACAAACGTAAAAGTAGCTAGGCTTCGAGCTGCTTTGAGAGCTATATATAGTATTATACAAGTATATATATACGTATTCACATGTTGTACGGGTATAATCTTTAATGAAAACGAGAGATTATCAGTAGTGCTGAGGTTCTGCTACACGTAAGATTACTCGTACTATAGTAGTATTCAGAGGCAACAATCTACTCATTGCCTAGCTTTCAATCCAGTGGGACGGGTTTCGAGTTCGTGGACGAATCATATACTCCTATCAGTCTTGCTAGGGTAGGGTTGGTTTATTTTTTCAGAATGTGCTGGCTTCTCTGGAAAAGAGCGAAGGAGAAGGAACGACGAATTCGCCATTGCACAAGAATAGACTCTTTGCAATCCAGTGCAATTCGTTCCTTTGTTGCAACTATTAGTCCCATTAGTACTACTACTGTATGTTACTTTTACTACTTCGTTTTACTCCGAGTATTTCTTATACGGTATTCTTGTCACCAAAGATACAGTAACTATCACTCACTACATTCGTGATAGCCTCAGTAGCCAGCCTACTTGTAGTACTGTATGTGCAATGCTTGTAGTTCATGGGTGTGTTGGTGGGTTAAGCAATGCTAGAGGGGGAGCCGGGAACTCCAGCCTGTTGGTTGTTTTGCAGGCTGTAGTCCGGTCCCTTAGTTTGCTGTGCCCACACACACTGGCGCACAGCCTGGCTTAACAGCTTGGGCAGTTAAGCCTTTGGCTGTTAAGCCTTTTCTGCGGACGGGCGTGGTGGGCCAATTTTATTCTACTACTAATCGTTTTAGGAGCAAAAGAGTGAGCTTTGCTAGCCTTTGCTGGAGGATGGCTCCTTACAGGCGTTTCTAGTGCTAGCCTGTAATTTTGGTTGATACGAAGCTCATTTTGACTTCGTACGCGTCTTTCGGTCGCAAGCAATCCATTCCTACAGGCTACGGTGATACAGTGACACATTGATACATCGTATCCGGTAATACGGGGAATCGATTGTGTTTCCTTGGTACCGATGGGCTTGCTAGGGGAATCTGTGGCACGCTTGTTGAGGCTATCGGGGTCTAAGCGTGTGCTTAGAAGCTGGTTTTAGCTAGTGATACAGGGAATCGATCGTGCGAGTATGGGAATCGATCGTGCAAGTATGGGAATCGATCGTGCGAGTGATACAGGGAATCGATCGTGCGTAGATCATAATTCTTCTGGTAGCGCGTGTTGTAGGCTTGCGCTTTGCTGGAAGACTCCTTTGCTGGCTTGTTGAGGCTAGAAGCTGGTTTTAGGGATAGTGAAATCTACTAGATTTCTACTAGGTTTTCCCCCCCGGTCTGGCTCTCTACCGGTTGTAGGGAGTGCCACGTGGCACTACCATTACTTTCATTCGGCTCGCTACATCAACTATCACTCACTACATTCGTGATAGCCTCAGTAGCCAGCCTACTTGTAGTACTGTATGTGCAATGCTTGTAGTTCATGGGTGTGTTGGTGGGTTAAGCAATGCTAGAGGGGGAGCCGGGAACTCCAGCCTGTTGGTTGTTTTGCAGGCTGTAGTCCGGTCCCTTAGTTTGCTGTGCCCACACACACCGGCGCACAGCCTGGCTTAACAGCTTGGGCAGTTAAGCCTTTGGCTGTTAAGCCTTTTCTGCCATTGGGCCACAAGCCACAGGGTGGGAGCTGGATGGAGACTGGACCTGGAGGAGACAGGAGGCCAGACTGCGAGGGTGGGAGATTCCCCAAGGGGAATCAGAGAGAGCGGCCAGTGGGAGTGGGGGCGGCCGCCGGCACCCACTCGTCTGGCAGGAAGGAGTATGTTCCATTGTTGAACATTACAGAAGCAAGATTCTGGAAGATGGGGAGGGACTGCTGGTGCAAGTACCTCATCATGCAGTCACTGTGCCATCTTGCTAGGAGCTTGATGACATTAGAATCACATTTGCCCTGGAGCAGTGCCATAGCCCCTCCCGCCCGAAGGGAGCGGGCAGAGATTGCTGCAGGGGAGATGCCGGTGGTATGGTAGAGGGTCTGGGCATAGACTCTCATGGAGGATGTGACAGTTGCTGCGCGAACGAGGGTGAGAACCCCATTGTCAAAGTAACTGGCAAGCTTGAGATCGGGGCTGAATGGGTGGGTGCGAGTGCAGCAGCCCCTGAGGTGGAGCACTTGGCGCGCGCATGCTGCGACCGGGCAGCAGAGGCAGTCCCCACTCCTGGCATGGGCAACTACTTCACCTTTGTCCCCATTCTTCTGTGTGGTGAATGTCAGGGTGACAGAGGTGGCAGCAAGGAGCTCATGTTCAGGGCCATCGTGGTGGACAATTTTGGAGCCAAGGTAGAAGGAGACCTCCTTGAGGTGGAAGGCCTGGTCGTCCCTGGTAGTACCAGTGTACTCCCCAGGGCGTAGACAGAAAAAGAAGGCTATGCAGATCATGTTGGCAATGGCCTGCCTAGCAGGGGAAGGGTAGTCGTGGTATGCAAATCGAAGCGCATGCATGACAAGGGTGATTGGGACTGGTTTGACCCTGCAAGGTGCGGGGTCAAGTTTGGCATAGGCCTTGAACTGGGCAGTTAGCCTGAAGTCAAGACTGCCGGTTGAGTTGGTTCTGGGGTCTTTGGCCCCCACGCGGGCCAGCGTCTGGCCCACTGACCTGAGGGTGTCCGATACTGTGCGCGATTGGATGGGCTTGCGGCTACATGAGAGTCGGCCATCATGGAGGCGCTGGGCAAAGACTTGGAGGATGGGGATCGGATCTGTAACAGATTGGAGGGTTGGTTCAAAGCCTTGAGACAAACAGAATTGAGCCCATTGACTCCAATGGGCATCCTTTCTGCGGGCATAGAGTTCAGTGACTGAAGCGCGCATGGTCTTCTGGATAGAGCCAAGGTCAGAGCAGAATGCATGGCGGGCTTCAGGGGACATAAGATCCAGGGCAAGTCCTGGGGGTAGTTGGTGTTGAAATGATTGAGAAGGGCAGTGTCAGAGAGGTCAGAGCGAGAGAGCAAATCAGCAAGGTGATTCACTGGCCCCGGGATGTAATCCCTGAGAGGTACATATTGGTGGAGACGCTGGTGCAGGGACTGAATCCGAAGGAGGTAAGCGGCAGGCCCCATAGTAGTGGTGGCGCCTTTCCTTTGCCAATAGACAGCTGCGGTGTTGTCGTAGCAGTTGTGAGTGGTTCTGGATTGGACACAGGCAGCTTGGGCAAGGATGTCATTGTGGGCAATGGAACCAGCGAGCTCAAGGTCACTGTTGGTGATGGTGCCATTGGGGTTGTCAAAGGTGACTAATTGGGAGGAGACCCACGTGGGGAATGCATGTCGCCACATGATGGGTTGGATTGGACCCTCAGGTAGGGGAACAAAGTGAATGCCCCCCATGCCCAGACCAGAGGCGTCACAGGCGCCCATGGTGGCAGGGAAGGAGTCTGGCACCAGTTCAGAAATAGAAGTTGGCCGGTTGGAGATATCAGAGGCTAGCCATTGGAAGTCTTGAAGGAAGCTGTGGACTCGCTTGGTGAGCCGGATGCGCTGCCGCCCCGGGTCCTGGTGTCGGAAGGCTTCTTGGAGGATGGAGAAGAGGCCAATGGAGCCAGGGATGGCGATTGCCATTGATCGTAGTTCGCCGAGCACTTGGTGCCATTGTTGGAGGGGGACATGGCGCTGGGTGGGTGTGATTGCGTGGAGGATCTCCTGGAGGCGGGCCACTTGATGGGGAGGAAGGCTGATGGTTTTGTTGATGGAATCAATGAGCCAGCCAAGGATGACTTTGGTGGTGGTCCAAGTGGCGTCGCCCTGGAGCATCTTCTTGAGGGAGGCTGGTTCTTGTCGGAAGGTGGTGTCAGAAGCATCCAGCGGCCTGAAGACTTTGTCCATAGAATGGAAGAGCACACGCTTGATGGCGCGGCGGGTCCATTGGTTGCCTTGCGCCAGGCCACAGAAGTCATCCACATAGACATCCCAATAGCGTACCGGCTTCTTGCTAGTGGTGCTGTGGGTGGCCGCCGGAGCTGCGGGCGCGGTGGGAGATGGGGCTGCGTCGGGCACGGCCTCAGATGGGATATCCAGACGGTGTGGCATGCGTCGGGATGCTGCCAACCCTGTTGCGAGAGTGGCGTTGGCTAGGTCTGCAATGGTTTCAGTGAAGGCACAGAAGTTTGGTGGACTGGATTTCCATCCCATGGGGTTTGTGAGGGGGATGCCAATGAGAGGTGCCTCCCCTGGACGTGGGGGGAAAAGGACTGCAAGCTGCATGGTGTCCTCCGGTTTCAGCTGGACCCGGTAGAAGCCATCCGCAAGGTCAATCTAGACTGGGCCAAACCTAGGGTGTGCCCGGTGCAACTTGGAAAGGAGCCGGGGAAGTGTTCGTCCAAATTGCATGGAGTCTGCAGGGGCGAGCGGGATGGTGTCTTGGTTAACCTCAGAGTAGGTGTAATCGGAGATCATGCGGGGGCGTCGGCCTCTCTGTGGTACCAACCCCAGAGGGCTAAGACGCAGACCGGGAAGGTTTTGGATGAGGCTGGCTGGGAGGACCGTCCATTGCTGCTTGTCCATCATGTCGGCGTACTCCTTGCGAAGGAAGTCGATGCCCTGCCGGGAGGATTGGTGGGGTCCCCTGGCGAGGGCCTTAGCAATCCTGGCAGGGTCCCAAGGGGGGTCGGTCATGGAGGCGGGAGTGCCCTCGGTCCCGAAGTGGGCTAAAAGGAGACTGGCGGGATGAGGGATATTACCCACATCTGGGTGGATATCACCTTGTCCCCGGATTGTCCGGATGAAGTCCCCCCAGCTAGCACTGTGGTGGTACACTGAGATAGCTCGGGTGATGTGCTCGTCGAGCCGGTCCTTGGGGTAGCTATTAGTGGCTGCCAGCTCGGTGCTGGGGGGAGATGGAGGAGGTGCCAGCACGGTACTGGGAGAGGGAGTGCCCAGCGCGTTGTTGGGTGGGGGTGGAGAGGCCAGCGAGTCGCGGGCCGGCGGAAAGGCCAGCGAGTCGCGGGCCGGTGTAGAAAGTCCCAGCAAGTCGATGGGTGGAGGGGAGCCCGGCTTGGTGCTGGGTGGAATAGGTGGAAATTCCAGCCGGTGGCTGGGTGGAGGGGCTCCCAGCCCGGCTGGGCTGGGTGGAGGTGCTCCCAGCCCGGCGGGGCTGGGTGGAGGAGGTGGCGATCCCAGCCGGGTGCTGGGTGGAGGGGATCCCAGCCCGGGTGGAGCGCTGGGTGGAGGAGGAACGAGAGTGGGGTCATACAGTCGAGTGAGAACGTGTGTGGGGGGCTTACCTAAATTCGTAGGGATGGGGGGACCGAACTGTTGGGGGATGGGGAGTCGGCTCCGGTGGAGCGGCGAGGATGGGGGCCGATGGCCCTGTACAGGAGGTGGAGTTTCCCGGATGGAGCGGGAAGGAGATGGGATGGATGTGGCTGACGGGCGGAATCGGAGGTGGTGCGGAAAGTGAATGGGGGGGGGGCTGTCGTGGCCCCCGAGGCAAGTAGATTGAGAGGGGGCGCAGCGCCGAGTGAGTGGCGATTGCCAGGTCTTCAGGCAGAATAGGCCTGTTGGCACCAATCCCAGAGCAGTTCTTGCTCTGCCGGCGGGATGTCAACATGGTCATGAATGTTGCGGCAGCCGGTGAAGCAGCGACCTCTGATGTGCCAGGAATGGCAGCGTTCTTTGCCATCGTGGCGTTTGAGAGGTGGTTTGCCCTTGGCTTTCATGGACGAGATGACCAATCTCATTGCTTTATTTTTGATTTTTGCAGTGATGGGATTGGAGGGGTCAGAGAGCCGGGGATCTCTTGTGGGGTTGATTCTCTGGTCGTCATTGTTGGAGGGACGCTTGTCGCCCCCCCCCCCCCCCCCCCCCGCTGTTGGGGGGTGGAGGACTGCTGGAGGGCCCTTTCGGTGGCAGGTTTGGCTGCTGGAGGGCTCTTAAGGCATCGACATTGGACACGTTAGGGAGCCAGTTGAGATTCTGAGTCATTCTGAACCGGTGGATGTCTTCCCCAAAGTCGGGGGAAGGGAGGGTGGTGTCTGATTCCCATTGCTCTTCTAGCCAGCCCCGTACGCGTACCTGGAAGTAGTACACCACTAGGGCCGGGGTGATTCTTTCTCCAACCTCGTCTGCAATGGCCCTTCGGAGGGGCATCTGTTGCCACTCTAATCGGGAGAGGCCGCGTTGGTACGCCTTCACCACAGCATGTGTGGCGCCGAGGAGAGTGGCTAGGACAGCCAGATAGCTTTTCAGCTGGGTGGTGGCTTCGGTCCAATCAAGGGGAATGTAGGCCTTGGTCTTTTGCAATTCCAGGGAGTCCTTGAGGGATAGGGAATTGCCTTGGGTGGAGATCATAGTGTCATAGGCGGCCACATTCGCGGCTGCTTCATGCTCTCGCTTTAGAGTAGCTGCTGATCCTCCTGGAGGAGTGAAGGCTAGGGGAAGCATGCCGTCTGCTACATCAAAGGGGTCGGTCCCATAGAAGTTGCAATCTTGGAACCTCTTGAGCACTGCTGTGGTGATGAGTGGCGCCTGGATCCCGAGGTTGTAGGCGTCCGTTGCTACTTGGCTTTGGAGGATCATGTGAGTCTTCTCGTGTTTGCTCTTCTTGGCCCAGGCGGTGTAGATGGGGGGAAGGTCTGCTTCCGTTGTTTTTCCACAGAGTAGTAGGAGTCTTTCCGTGTAAAGGTCCCCCCACACTTCCCTGACAGTGTGCAGTTTGGAGGATTCTTGTTGTCTTTGATCCAGGGACTCACTCAAACTTAGTTGCTGGTTCGTAAGCGCTGCGAAGGCTGTAGTGAGAGTAGGGTCTGCCGGTGCCGAGCCTGCTAGGTCTGGGAGGTCTCGGAGGAGGACATGCTTCTTCATGTAGGCGCGGAGGTTGGCTTCAGCTCTGAAGGCAGGTCCGGGTTCTAGGAGCCGGATGGCGCCCAGAAGAGTGGTCGGTTGTGTCCCCACGGCCCGGAGTGTGTCTAATAAGGGTTTGCAGATGTCCCCCAATCCTTGCTGGTGGATGTGGGGTTGGAGAACTTGGAAGGCCTGCTTCGGGGTGAGGCCCCTGCACAACACCAGTGGGATGAATTCGAAGGGTAGGCAACATACCTTGTGAGCCTGGAGCATTTCAGTGTGGGCAGTCCCTTCAGGAATGGCAGGGATGTAGTTTTGCGCGGGGTGTTGTGATACGTTGGCTTCATGGTGAGCTAGGAGGTACACCCGGCTCGCTGCCGCCCTTGACAGCAGGGCTGCGTCCACTCGCACCAGCTCCACCTCTTGTCCTTCCACATCATCAATGTAGCCAAAGGCTCGGCCCCGGTTGGCTGAGGGCTGGGTGATGGTTCCCGGATAGCGTCGGAGGCCATGGATGACCCGGAGCCGGTCCACCCCCGCTGCATCTTCTTGGAAGATGCCCAAGCCGCCAATAGCTTGTGCATTGAAGATATCCAGGAGGAGGGGGAGAAGCTGGTCCCCATCCGCTTCATTGAAGAGGGTGTAGATGGCTTGGTAGATGTCATGCCTAGCAGGGGCTTCCCCAAAGGGGCCGTCCCCTTGGAAGAACTCCCTGTAACTCCTCATCGGTGGGGAGCGGCGGTTTCGATACTCTCCGGCAACGATCCTGTTCGATACTTTCCTTGTAGGCGCGTCGGGCCTTCCTGTTCGATACTTTCCTTTTAGGCGCGTCGGGCCTTTTTGGTGTATCTGGTAGGCGCGTTGGGCCTCGGTAGTAATCCTCGCGTTGGGAGGATCGGGAGGCTGGTGTTGGGCCTCGGTAGTAATCCTCGCGTTGGGAGGATCGGGAGGCTGGTACGGGTACAATAGGGAAGACTATTGGACCTGGACGTGTAAGCCAATTTTATTCTACTACTAATCGTTTTAGGAGCAAAAGAGTGAGCTTTGCTAGCCTTTGCTGGAGGATGGCTCCTTACAGGCGTTTCTAGTGCTAGCCTGTAATTTTGGTTGATACGAAGCTCATTTTGACTTCGTACGCGTCTTTCGGTCGCAAGCAATCCATTCCTACAGGCTACGGTGATGCAGTGACACATTGATACATCGTATCCGGTGATACAGGGAATCGATTGTGTTTCCTTGGTACCGATGGGCTTGCTAGGGGAATCTGTGGCACGCTTGTTGAGGCTATCGGGGTCTAAGCGTGTGCTTAGAAGCTGGTTTTAGCTAGTGATACAGGGAATCGATCGTGCGAGTATGGGAATCGATCGTGCGAGTATGGGAATCGATCGTGCGAGTATGGGAATCGATCGTGCGAGTGATACAGGGCGTCACACAAACGAGATTCAGGGTTATTTCAGAATCACGCGCATATTTGGGTCGAACTCCACTGGTCCCCCTTTGTAATTTCACCCTATTTATTAAAATTAATGTCGAACTCATAATATTTTTATGCACATTTCATTTTCCTACCCCACTGGCATCTGTTTCCGAAGTAGTGGCATGTTACTGAATTTTATGCCTGAAACAAACAGTGCATGGTCGCAATTTTTCAATCTCAATCGTTTCCTTTTTTCTATTGTTATTACTGGCTATTGTACGACTTCAGTAGTAACGATGGTCCGCACTCCCAAATATCAGGTATATTGTGTACGTTGCTACCGGGACTCTCCTCTGATCACTACTGCTGGTTACGGAAAGCAGAAGGTTACCAAGAAGAAGAAACCCCCCTTGTTTACAGCGCGACAAAGAAAGAAAACGGGAGTAATTGTTTCTCCCGGTCTTCTCAACCATATTTCACGTAATCCGGGTACATGTTATTCTTATTACTACCGGTGTTTGGGGGTAGATGATTTTGCATCTTCGTTATTCATTAGAAAATCGAGGAAGAAGCTCGAGGATGCTACTCAACAATTAGGTCTAACGAGCACCTGTAACGGTCCACAGAGTAGTGACGGCGCATTACCAGAGGTGCTCGACAATCAAGTTATGTATGACCCTTCTGTCGAACCGATTGGGCGTGCCTTGATTGGTCGGGAATTAACAAACATAGAGGATGACAATGATTCTGTCTCCGATGACAATTTTTTCTTTCCTAATGCCGACGATGAGGAAGAAGGAAGTGTGAGCATAGAGGCCCCCCACTCTTTGATTGTCAATGATGAAGAAGGCAACAACATTGATGTTGACGATTCCCATTGTGATTCAAGCACGCTAGTAATTATGACACCCAATGTAGGAAGAAACATATCTGACGAATTGAAGGTCAAGATCAAGTTTGTTTTGCGTTTTTCTATTTCTGCAACGGCGTTGCACCAAATGCCCTTTTCCCGTATTTTCGATGATATACTAGTATGGTACAATCATACCCCCCTTCTCATGTGTATTTTGCGTTTTTCTATTTTCTGCAACGGCGTTGCACCAAATGCCCATTTTCCTGTATTTTGGATGGTATACTAGTACGGTACAGTCATACCCCCTTTTCATGTGTATTTTGTGTTTTTCTATTTTCTGCAACGGCGTTGCACCAAATGCCCTGTTTCTGTATTTTGGATGGTATACTAGTACGGAACAGTCATACCCCCCTTTTCATGTGTATTTTGCGTTTTTCTATTTTCTGCAACGGCGTTGCACGAAATGCCCTTTTTCCGTATTTTGGATGGTATACTAGTTTCCTATTTCTTCTCTGCTTCATAGCTCTTTCTGAATTTCTCATGGTCAACAAGGATGCCGTTGCCGATGGAGTAGTAGATGAATTGCTGAAGATTGCGGTTGCTGTTGCTGACGATGTGTCAAATCGTATGCTGCCACGGGATGTGTTGGAGGAGGAGGAGTGCTGTTGATGCCGATGCAGATGCCGATGTCGATGCCAATGGTTCAATCGTTCCTGTTGGTGGCTGTTGCTTTTGCTTTGCGTTTTGATCGTTCCCGGTTTCGGTTGGTTCAATCGTTCCGGTTTGCTCAATTGCTGTTGATTGCTCTCTGTCGCCGCTCCGTGTTGCTTGCTATCTGTGGCCGCTATTGTTGTTACCGCTGCCATTTGCAATTCGATTGTTGTTGCTGTTGTTTTTCTATGAAAACATGTAATAATTGAACAAAATGGGTGAGTATCTATTGATGTAGTACTAGTAGAGTAAATTATAACAACAGAATAATATAATCTACATGCTAACCTACACGGTTGGCGTCCGATCAATTTGTTGCTAACGATTTGTTGTTCCGATCTGTTGTTCCACCTCAACGGAAGATTCGCCGCACCTCTATTGTTCCGATTCCTGTTCCGGTCCGATGTTGCAGCCTCCAGCAGGGAAGAAGAAGATGCACCTCCAGCGACACCAGGAAAGATTCGCCGAACCTCTATTGTTCTGATTTGTTATTCCGATCCGTCCCTATGAAAATAAGAAGAAAAAATAGAAGTGAGGAAAAAGAACATCATCATCAATGCAACAGGCAGGCAGCAATGTCTGTCTATCTCACGTTGTTGCCTTCCACTTGGTGCTGCCTTCGATTCCAATCGTTGTTGCCAATATGTTGTTCCGACAATCGTTGTTGGTGCTGCTGTTGATTTGCAGGCTTGTAGTAATTCCTATGTCACGAAAAACAGGGACTTGTTCCTGTTGATATATAGGCAATTGATGCAGATTTTGTGCTTTCAAGATGTTTATGTAAGGCGGCCGTCCAAACAAGAATATCTTTCCAGCAACTAATCCCTAATCGAATGCTTTCTACTTCTTTTGCAGTACAAGGCTGTTATTTCGGACTGAAATATCTGAGAACGGATCGTTGTGCTCGTGACATCGTCGCCCTAAGGCATGTGACGAAGAGGGTCGGATCCCACGTTCTCGGACGAAGTGTTGCTTGCAAGAAACAACACTCTACTCAGATAAGTTGGAAAATGAGCTCGTTCAATTTGATTGCAAAGTGAACTAAAGTCACTTTTCGAACAGTGTGAGTGATTTTGAATTTTTTGAACGTTCGAACGTTCGAATTATTTTGGAATTAGTACTGAATCTACGTGCTAGTACTGAATGCTGTATGTGATCCGTTTGAATTTTTTGAACGTTCGTTCGAATTATTTTGGAATTAGTACTGAATCTACATGCTAGCTAGTACTGAATGCCGCTGTATGTGATCCGTTTGAATTTTTTGAACGTTCCAACGTTCGAATTTTTTGAACGTTCCAACGTTCGAATTATTTTGAAATTAGTACTGAATCTACATGCTAGCTAGTACCGTTTGAATTTTTTGAACGTTCAAATTATTTTGAAATTAGTACTGAATCTACATGCTAGCTAGTACTGAATGCTGTATGTGATCCGTTTGAATTTTTTGAACCAACCGAATTATTGATTTTCCTACTAGATGATACTCCGTAGTATTTTTTTCTTCCTACGTACTTCGAATTTTTTCTTTTTCTTACTCCGTAGTATTTTTTTCTTCGTACGTACTTCCAATTTTTTCTTTTTCTTCGTACATACTTAGGGTTAGAGTTAGGTTTGGGGTTAGGGTTAGGGATTCGAATTTTTTTCTTCATACGTACTTAAGTAGAACTTATTGGGTAATGACTAAAATTATTCTAAAATTCATACTGACTAAAGTATCAGCCTGTTTCTTGTCCAGTTTGTTTCATAGTCTACCCCATCCATAGTATGAACAATATTCATCCTGAAATTGCAGTCAATGCCACTCATTTGCACTCAAAACTGACTAAGACTCACTATTTTGGTACATGCATGTCCAGGGACAAACATTATTCTAAAATTCATACTGACTAAAGTATCAGCCTGTTTCTTGTCCGGTTTGTTTCATAGTCTACGCCATCCATAGTATGAACAATATTCATCCTGAAATTGCAGTCAATGCCACACATTTGCACTCAAAACTGACTAGGACTCAATATTTTGGTACATGCATGTCCAGGGACAAACATTATTCTAAAATTCACACTGACTAAAGTATCAGCCTGTTTCTTGTCCGGTTTGTTTCATAGTCTACCCCATCCATAGTATGAACAATATTCATCCTGAAATTGCAGTCAATGCTACACATTTGCACTCAAAACTGACTAAGACTCACTATTTTGGTACATGCATGTCCAGGGACAAACATTATTCTAAAATTCATACTGACTAAAGTATCAGCCTGTTTCTTGTCTGGTTTGTTTCATAGTCTACCCCATCCATAGTATGAACAATATTCATCCTGAAATTGCAGTCAATGTCACACATTTGCGCTCAAAACTGACTAGGACTCAATATTTTGGTACATGCATGTCCAGGGACAAACATTATTCTAAAATTCACACTGACTAAAGTATCAGCCTGTTTCTTGTCCAGTTTGTTTCATAGTCTACCCCATCCATAGTATGAGCAATATTCATCCTGAAATTGCAGTCAATGCCACACATTTGCACTCAAAACTGACTAGGACTCAATATTTTGGTACATGCATGTCCAGGGACAAACATTATTCTAAAATTCACACTGACTAAAGTATCAGCCTGTTTCTTGTCCAGTTTGTTTCATAGTCTACCCCATCCATAGTATGAGCAATATTCATCCTGAAATTGCAGTCAATGCCACACATTTGCACTCAAAACTGACTAGGACTCACTATTTTGGTACATGCATGTCCAGGGGGGACAACAATTATTCTAAAATTCACACTGACTAAAGTATCAGCCTGTTTCTTGTCCGGTTTGTTTCATAGTCTACCCCATCCATAGTATGAACAATATTCATCCTGAAATTGCAGTCAATGCCACACATTTGCACTCAAATCTGACTAGGACTCACTATTTTGGTACATGCATGTCCAGGGACAAGCATTATTCTAAAATTCATACTGACTAAAGTATCAGCCTGTTTCTTGTCTGGTTTGTTTCATAGTCTACGCCGTTCATAGTATGAACAATATTCATCCTGAAATTGCAGTCAATGCCACACATTTGCACTCAAAACCGACTAGGACTCACTATTTTGGTACATGCATGTCAAGGGACAAACATTATTCTAAAATTCACACTGACTAAAGTATCAGCCTGTTTCTTGTCCAGTTTGTTTCATAGTCTACCCCATCCATAGTATGAACACTATTCATCCTGAAATTGCAGTAAATGCCACTCATTTGCACTCAAAACTGACTAGGACTCACTATTTTGGTACATGCATGTCCAGGGGGGACACAAATTATTCTAAAATTCATACTGACTAAAGTATCAGCCTGTTTCTTGTCTGGTTTGTTTCATAGTCTACCCCATCCATAGTATGAACAATATTCATCCTGAAATTGCAGTCAATGCCACACATTTGCACTCAAAACTGACTAGGACTCAATATTTTGGTACATGCATGTCCAGGGACAAACATTATTCTAAAATTCACACTGACTAAAGTATCAGCCTGTTTCTTGTCCAGTTTGTTTCATAGTCTACCCCATCCATAGTATGAGCAATATTCATCCTGAAATTGCAGTCAATGCCACACATTTGCACTCAAAACTGACTAGGACTCACTATTTTGGTACATGCATGTCCAGGGGGGACAACAATTATTCTAAAATTCACACTGACTAAAGTATCAGCCTGTTTCTTGTCCGGTTTGTTTCATAGTCTACCCCATCCATAGTATGAACAATATTCATCCTGAAATTGCAGTCAATGCCACACATTTGCACTCAAATCTGACTAGGACTCACTATTTTGGTACATGCATGTCCAGGGACAAGCATTATTCTAAAATTCATACTGACTAAAGTATCAGCCTGTTTCTTGTCTGGTTTGTTTCATAGTCTACGCCGTTCATAGTATGAACAATATTCATCCTGAAATTGCAGTCAATGCCACACATTTGCACTCAAAACCGACTAGGACTCACTATTTTGGTACTTGCATGTCCAGGGACAAGCATTATTCTAAAATTCACACTGACTAAAGTATCAGCCTGTTTCTTGTCCAGTTTGTTTCATAGTCTACCCCATCCATAGTATGAACACTATTCATCCTGAAATTGCAGTAAATGCCACTCATTTGCACTCAAAACTGACTAGGACTCACTATTTTGGTACATGCATGTCCAGGGGGGACACAAATTATTCTAAAATTCATACTGACTAAAGTATCAGCCTGTTTCTTGTCTGGTTTGTTTCATAGTCTACCCCATCCATAGTATGAACAATATTCATCCTGAAATTGCAGTCAATGCCACACATTTGCACTCAAAACTGACTAGGACTCAATATTTTGGTACATGCATGTCCAGGGACAAACATTATTCTAAAATTCACACTGACTAAAGTATCAGCCTGTTTCTTGTCCAGTTTGTTTCATAGTCTACCCCATCCATAGTATGAGCAATATTCATCCTGAAATTGCAGTAAATGCCACACATTTGCACTCAAAACTGACTAGGACTCACTATTTTGGTACATGCATGTCCAGGGGGGACAACAATTATTCTAAAATTCATACTGACTAAAGTATCAGCCTGTTTCTTGTCCGGTTTGTTTCATAGTCTACCCCATCCATAGTATGAGCAATATTCATCCTGAAATTGCAGTCAATGCCACACATTTGCACTCAAATCTGACTAGGACTCACTATTTTGGTACATGCATGTCCAGGGACAAACATTATTCTAAAATTCATACTGACTAAAGTATCAGCCTGTTTCTTGTCCAGTTTGTTTCACAGTGTACCCCATCCATTGTATGAGCAATTTTCATCCTGAAATTGCAGTCAATGGCACACATTTGCACTCAAAACTGACTAGGACTCACTATTTTGGTACATGCATGTCCAGGGACAAACATTATTCTAAAATTCACACTGACTAAAGTATCAGCCTGTTTCTTGTCCAGTTTGTTTCATAGTCTCCCCAATCCATAGTATGAGCAATATTCATCCTGAAATTGCAGTCAATGCCACACATTTGCACTCAAAACTGACTAGGACTCACTATTTTGGTACATGCATGTCCAGGGACAAACATTATTCTAAAATTCATACTGACTAAAGTATCAGCCTGTTTCTTGTCCGGTTTGTTTCATAGTCTACCCCATCCATAGTATGAACAATATTCATCCTGAAATTGCAGTCAATGGCACACATTTGCACTCTAAAACTGACTAGGACTCACTATTTTGGTACATGCATGTCCAGGGGGGACAAAAATTATTCTAAAATTCATACTGACTAAAGTATCAGCCTGTTTCTTGTCCGGTTTGTTTCATAGTCTACCCCATCCATAGTATGAGCAATATTCATCCTGAAATTGCAGTCAATGCCACACATTTGCGCTCAAAACCGACTAGGACTCAATATTTTGGTACATGCATGTCCAGGGACAAAAATTATTCTAAAATTCATACTGACTAAAGTATCAGCCTTTTTCTTGTCCAGTTTGTTTTGTAGTGCACCCCATCCATAGTATGAACACTATTCATCCTGAAATTGCAGTCAATGCCACACATTTGCACTCAAAAACTGAGTAGGAATCACTACTATTTTGGTACATGCATGGCCAGGGACAAACATTATTATAAAATTCACACTGACTAAAGTATCAGCCTGAGACTTGTCAATATTGTTTCATAGTCTCCCCAATCCATAGTACTATGAGGAATATTCATCCAAACATTTCAGAAAATAACACACTTTTGCACTCAAAAAGTAACTGAGAAACACTATTTTGGTTACTTGTTCATACAAAAATCAAAAAACAATAACCAAAAATTACGGAGACTACCCTTTGTACACCACATCTCTACGGAGGAATCGATCCACTGGACACGTTAACATCTATATCAAGAACCAATCATATCCTGACGAGGAAAGTTACACTACTTAAAGTTAGGCTGTTTTTGATGGACTAGTACAAAAAGACGTCGGTACATTCGAAAAATGTACTCCATAGAAAATAACGAAACAACAAAAAGGGCTTTTCTTGCAACGCCGTTGCAGAAAATGAAAAGACAATAGGTACGAGAATCAATGCTTGGGCTATGTACGATTACCCTCAGTGGAACCTACGGATTGTGGTCCGCGCCAAAATTTTGAGGACTCCACATTCCAGAATATCACGGCACGCTCGAAAATAAGATAGGCAGGCGACAGTACAAGAACAACACTCACAGATAGTACAATTAGTTGAAATACAGCTATTCCTTGGAGACAGTAAATCAAGAGATTACAGTGTGTACAGTAGGAATGAAAAAAAATTACCAAACGATTCCTACAAACAACATTATTATCATAAAAATAGCGCGCCAAATCAATCAAAGGAAAAAACGGTAAGTTGAGGTGCACGAGTTAACAAAAAAATAATGGTGGAACTGAGTACTAGTTGCAGTCCGGTGACAGGTAGAACCATTGTTACCAATAACACAAACAGCCCAAACAGCAGTGTATCGGGAAGTGACCGAACAAACACAAACGATAGCCAAACATATAGAACCACCAACAGTAGCAACAGAAATATTCTACAGACAACAAAAGAATCCGATAACGATAACTTGGAAAACAACATTGTCAAACACGTCAAAGAAAAAGCATTCAGGAAATTTAAATTCCCGCCAGAGATTACATTCGTGAAGGCGACGATATTCAAAATTGTAAAACAAGCAAATAACAATGAAATACCAAATACGATCAATATAAAAGACCAAAAGTGGAGTGGAATTTATTGCCGTGCAGTGACTGCGTGTAGGCACAATGCTCAAACTCTTGGCAGGAAAAACTACAAAGGTACGCAACCAACAAGAAAATGTTTGCCGGCATGCAATCGTTCATAATCCATTCTAACATTTTGGTCGTATGAACACTGACACGTAGACGATAAAAGAAACAACCTGATACCAGATAGTTTCCCAGGAACGGTTCTAATCACGGACACACAAGACGTTAACTCAGAAAATAGGTACCAATTGCACGAAGACTATCGGCGGAAAAATTCACCAGAATTCAAATACTTCATGAAAAGAATTCTTGGAGCGGTGTCACCAAAACAGACAGACTTCAAAAGAAAATCAGTCAGAATGACAATCAGTAACATTTTCACCCCAAGCGATGAAGCTTTTGCATTGCTTTTCCTTTACAACGACTACAACTCGTGGCTAAACACAACAAAGGGCACGAGGTTGAGAAAAAAATTCACTGACGGTAAGTCTGGAAATAAGGAGGGGTGGAGTAACGAGGGACAAGATCTTTACGAATACCTAGTAAGTGAATTAGAAGAACGAAGGAAGGAACAACAGTCAAAACAATTAGAGACGGAAATACTTAAAATGTACCAAAAGCAAAATGGCAATCGTAAACAACAAGATAAGGAGGAGAACAAAGAGGGAAAAACACGGAAGCGAAAACGTACCTTGGTTGAGATTCTAGGCGAAGATGATGAGGACTACAAATTTTTCATGGAATACAATAAAAACGAACAAGAGTAATTGATGATATCAACATCAATAGTAGAACGGCTAGTTCATTATTATTTTATGGTTTGCACAATATTGTTCCGGGTCTTCTGTTCGAATATAATACAATAAACAACATAATTTCAAAGGCTGATAAAATACTTTCGTATTTGTTACAAAATATGTTTGTTGTATTTCCGTATTTGATAAGCGTAGCGTGAATATTGTAAAATGTCGGAGAGTATTGCAAATGCGGATAAAATATTTTCTTATTAGTACAAAAATATGGTTGTTGGATTTTGATATTCGAAAAACAAAGTGTGAGTAACGTGAAAGCAACATAACAGAATACATTGCTGGTTATCAAGAAGCTTGTATATTTGTTAAGAAATTTGTATCAACGCTACAACAATATCAGTGTACATAGAGGATATTATTACAAAACATGAGGAGTTTCGTGTGGAAAAAACAAAAATTGAATGGCGAATAAATATTATCGGGGTAAGCATGAAACAAAATTGTAGAATAGAAAGATTCTTAAGCAAGCATGAAAAGGGGCTGGAAAAAACGGTGGCGAAAATAGACCTACTTGAAATTGTTGCGTGCAAAAATAGGTAGAGAATTATTTATTGTGCGCGCAACAAAATGTTTCGGAATATTTTAAAACATCGCACGAATATTACGAAAGCACGAGCATCGTTTATGTGACGGGAATCGATCGTGCGTAGATCGTAATTCTTCTGGTAGCGCGTGTTGTAGGCTTGCGCTTTGCTGGAAGACTCCTTTGCTGGCTTGTTGAGGCTAGAAGCTGGTTTTAGGGATAGTGAAATCTACTAGATTTCTACTAGGTTTTCCCCCCCGGTCTGGCTCTCTACCGGTTGTAGGGAGTGCCACGTGGCACTACCATTACTTTCATTCGGCTCGCTACATCAATTCTACTACGAAGTATCAGAAACTACGGTACCGGTACCGGTAAGTCTTGTATATTTTTTCTTTCTGCAACCCTAAAATGTTGTCGAAGATACAACTTTGAACAAGAATATCATCTTAAAAAGCCATAAATAATTCTTCGTAATAATACCGTCTCCGTTGAATTGTTTTTTGTTACTTAATGCGCTGAGCCGGGCGAAAAGCTCATGGGAATTTTGTAGTACTTGTACCGTAGGAGTAATGTACCGGTATTTGTACCGTATTACTTCTATTTTTTTTTTTGTATTTGTGTTTGTTTGTTGTTTCTTATGACTCACGAGTCATGCGTCACGACGGACTGAGACGGTCATCTAAAAACACTTTTTGATCGGACCGCTTGGTACGTTAGAAATGCCCCATCATGAATACTATGTGTCGTTTTATAATCGCCTTCCAGTGGAACGAACGTTCCAAACGTTCAAAACGAGATCGCCGTTACGAGCGTTTGAGTTGGTGACGCTGATTCATTTTTTATGATTTTTGTATGATATCCGTACGAACCGGTACGAGTAAGTCTTACTCGTACCGGTACGTTAGGATTCAATGGTGTACGAGTAAGAACTCTTACCGTACTCGAAGTAACGCACTGTAGAATTAAGTGGTACAACTTGTACTGATACAGTAATTTTCAAAACTATCTGTACCGTACGGTACGGAACACAAAACAAAACTGCTTCCCAGCAAGGTTGCTCGTAGTAATAAAGTCTTTTAAAACTATCGTACAGGTTTCGTGCTTTCTCCCCACACAAAAACTGCGGCAGCTTCCGGTTTTGTGCGGCGATCTTTACAATTGTTAGGTGACGGCTTGTGTAATAATACTGTTACATTGAAGCACTCGCAAGGTTTGTTTGGAATATATACCGGCTATCAGGTGCCATAAGCTTGACGCTCAAGCTTCTATTTCTACCGGAACGAATAAAAGTTCCAGTGAATGCAAACAAGCGTTGACAACAGCAGGAGTTGTAACGAGGTCATTTTTGTTCGCCGTGCACCCATTGTGAGTTGTGTGGATCTTGTCACCTCTTAGTAGAGTTGCACTTCAGCCACGGGCCCACGAACGTGAGAGACGAACGTGAGAGGCGCGCAAACAAACAAACACGTTACATCGCAACGGAACGGAACGGAACGGAAAACTGTGCAGAATGACTGGCAGGAACAACAACATGAACGTAACGTTTGATCCCAACATCCCGAGCGACGAGTCGCACCAAAGCAAGAAGAAAGGCCTGAAAAAGTTGGGTGCGTCCATCAAGAAGGTGTTTGGGGGAAAGAAGCGAAGACGGCGCAAGAAATTGGCTCGCGAAGAGGGCAAGGGGCAGCCCACCGATAACCGCAGTTATGTTTCCTACGACCAGAGCGATGCCGGAGATTCTGGCGTTTACAGCTATCAAGATGTTGCTTCCGCCCAGCGAATCGGCAACAAAACATCGCTCTCCAGAATCAAGGAGGGAGCCAACGAGGATGGATCCGACTTTGAAGACGTGAGTCCCCGCCAAAAAAATAACGGCAGAAGCGGAAGCAGAAACAGGAAAGGAGGTGACAGTGAAACGTCGGGTTCTTCGAAAGGCAGTGGCTGGCTCGGCAACAGACAGAAGAAATCTGCGGATCTGCTCTCTTTGGTCGTTCTCCTGGTAGATCCCTCGTCGCTCCGGTTTGAACTGCTCTCGTTGGACTTTGATTTGGGGGGATCGACAAAACTCAAGCGCAACAGCAACAGCAACAATCCCCCAGAACTAAAGCTCACGGTCCAGGATGTGTTGGACCAGATCACGCCCGAAACCTTGACTGAAGAAAAGCTCAAGGCCGGTGTTTTCAAGGCCGGAGGCTGCAGGGCTCTGATCGACCGCACCGGGCAGCTACACTTTGGGACTGCGAGTCTCGAAAAAGCCTGCGCCTCTCGACCACTGCGTGCCGTCGACAGGGCGCGGGCGCGTATCAACATCAACAACCGAGCTGGCAAACCTGCTTCGGGAAAAGGGGAATGCCTATTGAGCATCCCTACCTATGCGGGAGAACCCCACCGGGATGTTTTGCTCGGATTCTGTGCCGATGACGAAAGGATCACAGAAGTTGCCAGGGATGTGGGCCGGGCTCTGGATCTTGCCCGGCCCATCTTCGCCGACCCTAACGTCGTCAATCTCATGGAGAGCAACGGGTACGACTTGACGGGTTGGAAGGCGGGAACTTCGATGGAGAAAAACGTCACGAATAAGAGCGACTCGTCGACAACGAATCGCTCTTCATCGCACAATACCATGTTGATGCCGCAGCAAAAAACTCCGAAAAAGAGTCGGCCTCGGAGCAAGAGCCCGCTCGCGAAGGCTGCCGTTGCTCTGCTGAGCATGGCACTGGCTACCGCCTTGGCATTTGCCTTGGTTTCGGGTGGACTCAACATGATTCCGTCCATATCGTCCGGTGACAGTACCGGTAGCGGTAGCACCAACGATGGTTACCAAACCTTTCCGGAATACGTCAACTTGGCGTATGGTTATGCTCGATCATGGTACTCAGCGGGCAAAGGAGGAGCAATAGCCAGCAAGACCACCAGAGTGTAGCATCAGCACCAATGTACGCTTCGGTTCGTGCCCTAGTAATGCGAGTCAAGAGCGGATAACAATGATGTAATGTGCAAGGCACATACCGGTACGAACAAGCGATTGAACGAGATACAAATAGTGCACCTTTTAGTGCACCTTTTAGTACATTTCGGTAGCAAATATTCTATCGTTCCTTTTCGTTCCGTAACTACGAGTACAAGTAAGATTACCTAAATAGGTACGAACAAAACGGTTCTGTAGAAACAGCTCAATTCACTTTTTTGAGCAACATCATACGAAATACTTGTAAATTGTAACCAACTTTATTTTTCGAAACCTTCTTTCAAAACAACCACACTATGCTACCGGTATGCTACCGGTATGCTACCTACCGGTAATTACGATTGACATTCTTTACAGTTCATGGTTCTTCTCGTTTGTGAATGGTTTCATGTAGAGAAATTTTCAAAACAGTTCCGGAATGATTCTTCTTGAAGTAAGTCTTACTTACTTCCTAGCCTGCAATTCTTTCGTTCCTTCTCATGCCTCGTGCTCATTCTTTTCATTCTTTTCTTCCACCTGCCGGAGAAAGAGAGGACGTCTACTAGGACTGGCGCGGAGTGTTGATAGTTTGTACCAGGCGTGATGGTATGGTAGATTGGAACGAGCGAGTAAGTTACGTACTCGTACGTATTGCGTTGTCTTCACTACAGCTGTGCGGTAATCACAGACACTGGTGTCACTCTCACTATCACTATTAAAATAATATGACCATCACGTACAGTACCGTACGATCTTCGTAATTGCCAACGACGATGCTCTGCAATTCGTGGTTCTCTCTTTCCGTAGAAAATTATCAATGATACATTTCACGAGTAGTACGGTAGATCCATCCCATCTATACTACTTCGACTATTGGAAAGTGCCGGGGACGGGAGGGAGGGAACCTTTTCTAAAAAAATAATAGAAGTACGAGGTAAGACTTGCGAAGTACAATAATTATTAATAATGGGTTCGGTCCAAGTCACCACAACTCGTGCCGATTGCTTCTTTGTGAAAACCAAGAAACACTTCTTCTTGTTGTTGTCATTCTTACTTCAGAGTCATAACAAAACTATTTCACTTCTACCGTACGAACGGTACTCGTACTAGAGCGCCTCGAATTTTTCTTTAGAGAGGGGTTCTTGTTGACACCACGTGCCAACCAATTCGACTCCAAGCGGGCCCTCGGAAAAAGCAGGAAGCAGCCTAAAGAAAACTCCTCCTCCTCCCCACCAGATAGTACTAGTACTATGAGGAGGAGATCAAGGAGGAGAGTTAGTAAATAGTATCATAATTTGTAATACCATGGTTGTAAGGGAGAGGAGCACAAAAGGAAGAAAAGAGGAGGTTCTTGTTGATACTAGGCACCGTTGCTTGCTGCTGCTGTTTGTTGGTGCAGCTATTTGGGGGGTGGTGCTTCTACTGATTTTGCTCTGGATTGGGGGGTGGGTGCTTTTTCTTTTGCTCTGGATTTCTTCAGTGTCCTCCCCCAGCCATGGGAATAGACCCTTTTCACTGCTTCCTTTCCTATTACAACAACAAGAAACCCATTGTATCACACTGTAAGTTGTTGCGGGTCCTTTGTTTACTGGGGGGAGGGGGAAGGGGGGGGGGGGGGGTGTTCAGGCTGCTTCGGTTTGATTTGATTCATCATCGTCGTCATCATTTGTTCATTCATATCACTCACGACAATGGTGCTTCTTTTTGCTTTCAACCAAAGGAATTGCTCCTTTTCAGCAACTACACCATCGTTTGAACTATTCCACCCCGGAATGGCAAGGTTGCTCCAGGTCCTCGGCCTCAGTCTAATGCTCCAGCTCAAGATATTTGGTCTCGGACTTGGTCATCTACCAACGCAACAGCAGCAACAACAACAACAACAACAACCCAAAGTTGACCTGTAGCAGTCAGAGAAGAAGGTCCCTCCCCCTCCTTCTGGATCTCCAACCACCACTGCTGGAAAGTTGGGAACAAGAAGCACACCCAGTGGACCCTTCCTCTTTCTGCCCCAGTTGCTCCTTAAATCCTGGCGCCGGTTGCTCCTTCAATCCCGGCACTGGCTGCTTCAATTCCAGGTCTGGTTGCCCCTTTGATACCAGATCCAGTTGCTCCTTTGATTCTGGATCCAGTTGCTCCTTCATTGCTGGTGCCGGCTGCTCCTTTGATACCGGACTATCTTGTTGCTCCTTTAATACCGGATCTGGTTGCTCCTGGATCATAATATGATGAAGAGGAAGAGAGTGCTGATGGAGAGGTGTTGCTCCTTTAATACCGGATCTGGTTGCTCCTGGATCATAATATGATGAAGAGGAAAAGCGTGCTGGTGGAGAGGTGGACACTGCTGTGGCCGCAGCTGCTGCTGGTGTTGCTGTTGCAGAGTTTCATCTGCCGTTTGTAGCAGAGCCAACAATTCCAGCACTCTCTGTTGACTCTGAAAATGGCTTTGTGATTCCGCTGCTGCTGCTGCTGAAGGGAATTTCTCTCTTTGAGCCATTCTACATGCACTTAAGGAGGAGAACCCCACATCTCTGGGAACCACCACAGAGAGGATCAAGACACTTACCTTCAATACTATGGTGCACGAGAAGAAGAAAAAACAGATTGGAGTCTGCATTCTTCAAATCACTTGCTGTTCATCCGGAAACTGCCCCTCTTGTTGATTTTATTCCTGACCCAGAAGCACCAACGATGAAAACACGCCGTTTCTATGTTCTAACAAGGGCCCCTATTGCTCAAAACAAGAGAACCCTCATCAACTGGTGCATGCTGATTCACTCATTGGATGTTTACATGATGAAATACCGGGGAATGGATCTATCCAAGGATTCAAAGCTTTTTGCTCAAGCTCAGTTTTAATCAGGGGTTGTATCAATGAAGTTCAGGTGTATTTTTGCTACCTTCAGGAAGAACAGAATCACCTACTCACATACCTGAGATTTCAACAAAGCTGGCGGATTCCAAGCCTACTGGAAGGATGTCTTCAAAATTGCAAAAATCTACAGTGTGGACTATGGCACGTGTTCAAACAAGGCTCGCTTTAACAAGCATTGGTACAAAAAACGGAACAAAGCAATCAATGGTCCAAACAGCCCATTGGATCCCTTCAACAACCCAGAACACTTTGTTTGGTGTGCAATGGAGAACATCATGACCAAATGGGCCACTCACAGATGTCTCGAGCCAAGTTCAATCATCAAGGAAGACTTTGAAACCGGTGTCTTCTTCTCTGAGGGGCAATTTGTGGGAATTGAATACATCCAGCTCAAGCCAAACTACAATGGTCAGAAGAAGAGAAGTCTGTCTCTCAAGAATCCTGTCCTGGATGATCGGAACACCAAGAAAACTACTCCTCTGTATCCTTACAATGGGGATCCTATGTCTACATATCAAACTACGATCAAGCTACTCTCTCTTGTCCCTGATAATTGTGAAGGTGTGAACCGGATCTTTTGCAAGTTGGCTTCCAAGAAACAAAAAGAGGCAAGGTTCTGTTTTTTGTGTGTCACATCTTTGTTTTTTTACATAGCTAACCAATTTGCGCTGCTTTTTTCTCTGTCTTTGCAGATCTGGAAGAAAGAGGGCTGTTCTTGGAGGTTGAATCCTACTAAAGCTAATCAGGTGATTGGAAAGAGTAAGAAAATCAACATTTTTTTTTGTTCTATTTGCAACCTGGAGTGGCTATGATAACCCTGAACGCTGTACTGCCCATGGGAAAAGACATGAGTCAATCTCCAAGGTCACAAATGCTGGTGTTTCTGCTTCTCTTATCAAGGGGCTTGGAGGTCATGTTCACCTCAATACTACTACCAATTACATCCTACCAGATCAGCAGGCTGTTGACACTGCTGTTCAGGCCAAGCATGGATCCCCTTCAAAGATTTGAGTGCTGGCTCCAGCTCCCGTGCCGGCTCCTGCACCTCCACCTCCAGCTTCGTCTGCAGAAGAATCCCAAGTTCCAGCTCTGTTCTTGGATGAATCCCCCACGGTTTCCATCCAGCATTCCTTTGGTGACCACTCCAACGAATCTGTTTCTTCAGATTGTGCTGCGGGAACTTTGGGGTTGATGAGCGACCCAAAGATCTGAAGTCCTCAAGGAATCTCCCCCTGCCTTGCCTTCCAATATCTCTTTTGCTACAGGGGAAGAGCCTTCCCCTGTCCTTATGCCATTCACTGATCCGCGTTGTAACTTGGATTGGTGTCGTGACTACCGTGATGTGCCACCGTCCAAGCCACTGTCCAAGGAGCCCCACTTCAACAATTGCGGTAGATTTGCTGAGGATTGACCGCAATATGAGGATTATCCTTGCAAGCCCCGATACAAACGTCCTCAAGAACGTCCTTATGAACCCCGAGACAAACGTCCTTGCAAATCCCAATACAAACAAGAACCTCACGAATGTCCTTGCGAACCCCAATATGATTGCCCTCGAGAACACCAATACAATCATCCTCGTCAACCGCAATACTACGAGGATCACAGCGGCCGATACGAGGACTGCAACGGTCAAATTACTGGCCCCAAGGATTGCAAGCTACGATACGAGCCACCACGCCCCCCACATACTCAGTCTTATGAGCCGTGATATGAGCGCAAGCCACCACCTTGTCAAGAACCTTGCCATCTGCTCTCCTTTGGTGAAATTCCATCCTACAAGCCGCGATATAAGAAGCCCCAATACAAGGAACGCAAGTTGGCACCGTGCCATTCATACAAGCCGTGATATGAGAAGCAAAAACCACCACGTCACACCACGTCCCCCTTCTACCAGTTCGCCATCCTATGAGTAGCGCCCCACTCTTGCTGAAAGAGGCTCTCAAGCATTTCCTACTCCTCCTCAAGACCCACATCATGTCTCTTTTGGTGACAATCAATACTACCCATACGAAGAGCAGAATGGCGCATGGGGCCCATCTCCAATGGAAGTGTATTCTCACAGCACTCGTACTTCTGGCAGGGTGTGATGTATCTTTTGATTCTGATGACCCAGAAGTTCGAGTTACTGCTGTTGAGCACCATGATTGGGGAAGAGTTTCTACAGAAGGGTCTGAATGGATGCAGCACGTTCGCTACTAGGTAGGTCAATATAGCAAAACGGTGAGTGCTGGGCTGCTGTTTTGTGAGTACCTTTTTTTGGTGTTTCCACTACGTTCCAGTGCAAAACTGCCTGTTTTGTGGCCATTTTGGCCCCAACAGCCTAGACATTCATCATGGTGTGCTCTCTACTAGGAAGAAATAGCTAGGTCTACAGGAGACTAATTCTAGCTCTTTTTTTGGCATATTCTGCGTCACACAAACAAGATTCGGGGTTCTTTCGGAATCACGCGCATATTTGGGCCGAGCTCCATTGGTCCCCCTTTGTAATTTCATCCTACTTATTGAAATTAATGTCAAACTCCTAATATTTTGATGCAGAGTACATTTTCCTACCCCGCTGGCATCTGTTTCCAAATTTGTGGCATGTTACTGAGTTTGATGCCTGAAACAAACAGTGCATGGCCGCAATTTCTCAATCTCAATTGGTTCCTCATTTTTATTGTTATTACTGGCTATCGTAAGACGTTGCTAGTAACGATGGTCTGCACTCCTTTATATCAGGTTTATTGTAAACATTGCAATTTGACTTCTCCTCTGATTACTAAAGGTAGGGGAAAGAAGAAGGTCACCAAGAAGATGAAACCAACCTTGTTTACAGCGCGGTTAAGAAAGAAAACGGGAGTAGTTGTTTCTCCCAGTCTGCTGGACCATATTTTGAATGACGCAGCATGCTATTCTTATTACAAATGATCTTCGGGTGTAGTCAATTTTGCCCCTTGCGTATTCATTTGAAAATCACAGAAGTCACAGGATGCTACTCAACAATCAGGTCTATTGAACACCCGTAACGGTCCACAGAGTAGTGTCGGTGCATTACCAGAGGTGCTCGACAATCAAGTTATGTTCGACCCTTCTGTCGAACCAATTGGGCGTGCCTTGATTGGTCGGGAATTAACCAACATAGAGGATGACAACGATACTGTATCTGAGGACAATTTTTCTTTCCTAATGATGAGGATGAGGATGAAGGAAGTGAGAGCACAGAGGCCCCCCACTCTTTGAGTGTCAATGATGAAGAAGGCAATGGCATTGAGGGTGATGGTTCCCATCGTGATACAAACATGGCAATTATGATGCCCAGTGCCAGGAGGCATGTATCAGATGAACTGATGGTAAAGATCAAGCTAATGAAAATTATGCGGAATCATAGCATACCACTAGTTGCAGAGAAGGAATTGTACGAATGGGCTATCGAATCGGAGCATCTCCATTTATTTTCATGGATGAAAGGCAACAACCTCGTACAGACGAGGTCAAGAGTTATGAGTGATATTTCCGCAACTGTTCCTGAAATAAAAGGTGATGGGTTTGAACCTCATCTTATTGACTGGTGTTCTAAGAAATCAACAACTAGTGATGTTCCCGTTTGTAAAGAAATCTATGTTTGGTCATTTCAAAAAGCACTTCATTCCCTATTAACAAATGTCACATTGGTAAAAGAAGAAAACCTGTCTTTCCCCCATGCTGAAGACCCAACGTTACTTGTCCGGTCTCCAGAACTACAAGGCCATATTGATATAGACGAACTCCACCACGGTGAATGGTGGATCAATATTTGGGGAAAGAGGTGCAGAAGAGATTTGAATGAAATTTTGGTGCCTATCATTCTCTACATGGATGGAATCACAATTGACAATAGTGGTCAAAGTACTCTTACCCCACTGAACATGACATTTGGCATATTCAACACTTTAACTTAGAACTGTCGGCCGGATGCTTGGGAAACTATATATTTTCACCCAACGGGCTCACATGATAAAGGTAACAAATTAATTGACAATGTGTACAATCTTCACTCTGGCCTTCATTGCGCTCTTTCTTCTTTGAAAGACACCTGTAACCTAACGGATGGTATCGAATGGTCTAATTTGCCTTGGAACAAGAAGAAATGGTCTGTTTGAATGAAATTTGCAGTCGCATATTTCATAGGTGATACTCCCCAGCACAACCAACTTTGTGGACATTATCAAACAGCGAATACAAAGATGATCTGTAGGCATTGCAATTGTCCAAGAGCACACGGTAACAACTCTTGTGTGAATGTTATGAAGATTCCTGTTTCAATTGAAAGCGGGAACATGCATGTCTCAAATCACAAAAGTGGGGAAGAGTATCAATCAGTTTGGTTATGGAAGATGTCCGATTTTACTTCCTCGACTGTGGGGGGAGGAGTGAATGTTGAACAGTATTTCAAGAATGTCTCCCATCACCGTGTTCATAATGGTAACGCGTTTCATGATCTTGATTTTGGAGAAAACCCACATAATATTCATCTAGCGTCACCAGGAGAGAGACTCCATATGCACCAACTTGGTTGCACGAAGCGAGCCACAGAGACTTTCCGTGAGGATTTTTTAGGTAATAACACGCGGCTACTAGGTGAAATGGACCGTATAGTAAGTTACTATGGTGGTGCTGTTCAGATGCAATCCAAACGCGATTTTCCGCGAACCAATTTTTCTGAGTCAATACATACAGTGAAGAAGGTGGGTAACCAGTACATTGGCATGCTTTACATTCAGATGCTTGCACTTTTGTCTGCTGAAGGTTGTCAATTGTTGTTGTTCCCAAGAACAACAACAAATCTTGAGAATAGGAGCCAAAAGTGTGAGGAAGAAATTGATGAGCGTATCTACACCCTTGAGTTGTTGTTGGGTATGGAAGAGTTCCTTAAATATGCTGGAACATTTGATGAGGTTCTCAAAGAAGACAACAAGGGCGTTTTAAATCTTGACAAGATGGTTGTTCATTTTATTAACTGTATAAATAACTACCTACACCAAAGTAAGGGAGAGGGTAACAATCTGGTGAAGAATCACATGTATTTTCATTATCACAGTACATGAGATTATTTGGTCCTCCAATGGGATGGGATTCCGCAGCAAGTGAGAGCAACCATAAAAGTGAAGTGAAGGCTCCTGCAAAGAGAACCCAACAAATCAAATCCATGCTAATCAAACAAACCTGCAAGCAAGTAATGGAATACTACACTATTGATCGACTCGACCGTGAATTTGATCTGTTTCATCACAAATCTTTTACAGGAGCCAGTCATCCTACAGAGGGCGGTCGGTCAGCAGGGTCTAAGTTTTCGATTTCAGTTAGGAATGGTTTGCCTTAGTAGGAATGGTTTGCCTTACATGAAGTGGGATGAAAAGAAAAACGCACTGGTTTCCATCGGATGTTCTCAAATTTTGTTGCGACGTGGTTCTTCCGGCTGCGGCGACCAACACGCTTTGTGGATCCACGGAGCACAAGAGGTATGACAAATATCGTCGTATGGGGTTTGGGTTGTCAACTTTGGTTGATGTTCATTGGGACAACAACAATTGGCAACCTTCAGCTGACAAAAGTGCAAGCATCTGAATGGAAAGCATGCAAATGTACAAGTTCCCCTCCTTCTTTGCTGTATGTATCAACTCAGAAAAATTGGTCCGTGGAAAATCATAATTGAATTGCCTCTGAACAGCAGCACCATAGTAACTTACTATACGGTCCATGTCACCTAGTAGCCACATATTATTCCCTAAAAAATCCTCACGGAAAGTCTCCGCTGCTTGCTTTGCGCAACCCAGTTGGTGCATATGGAGTCTCTCTCCTAGTGACGCTATATGAATATTATGAGGGTTTTCTCCAAAATCAAGATCATAAAATGTGTTACCATTATGAACACGGTGGTGGGAGACATTCTTGAAATACTGTTCAACATTCACTCCTTCCTCCAATCTTGGAGCAGTAAAATTGGACATCTTCCATAGCCAAACGGATCAATACTCTTCCCCATTTTCATGCTTAGACACCTGCATGTCCCCACTTTTAATTGAAACGGGAACCTTCAGAACATTCACACAATAGTTGTTACCAAGTGCTCTGGGACAATTGCAATGCCTACAGATCATCTTTGTAGTGGCCGTTTGATAATGTCCACAAAGTTGGTTGTGCTGGGGAGTATCGCCTATGAAATATGCAACCACAAATTTCATTCAAACAGGCCAATTTTTTGTTCCAAGGCAAATTAGACCATTCAATACCATCCGTTACGTTACAGACATCTTTCAAAGATGAAAGAGCCAAACAGAGGCCAGAGTGAATATTGTTCACATTGTTAATCAATTTGTTGCCTTTATCACGTGAACCTGTTGGATGAAAATATATAGTTCCCCTTACACTTGCATCTGGCCGAGAGTTATGAGTTAAGGTGTTGAATATGCCAAGTGTCATGTTCAGTGGGGTAAAAGTACTTTGACCACTATTGTCAATTGTGATTCCATCCATGTAGAGAATAATAGGCACCAAAATCTCATTCAGATCTCTTTTGCATCTCTTTTCCCAAGTATTAATCCACCATTCACCATGGTGGAGCTCATCTACATCAACATTATCTTGTAGTTCTGGAAATCGGACTGGTAATATTGGGTCTTCAGTATGGGGGAAAGACAGGTTTTCTTCTTTTACCAACGTGACGTTTGTTAATATGGAATGAAGTGCTTTTTGGAATCGTCACACAAACGAGATTTGGGGTTGTTGGGGAATCACGCACATTTGTGGGCTAGACTCCACCGGTCCCCCTTTGTAATTTCACCCATTTTTTTGAAATTAATATCAAACTCAGAATATTTTGTCGCACAGTACATCTTTCTACCCCACTAGCATTAGTTTCTGATTTGGTGGCCTGGAACTGAAATTGATGCCTGAAACAAATAGTGCATGGTCACAATTTCACAATCTCAATTGGCTCCTCATTTTTATTGTTATTACTGTATACTAACGATGGTCTGCACTCCAAAAATCAGGTTTATTGTAAATGTTGCTACCTGGACTCTCCTATGATCACTACTGGTTATGGAAAGAAGAAGGTTACCAAGAAGATGAAACCAACCTTGTTTACAGCGCGACTAAGAAAGAAAACGGGAGTAGTTGTTTCACCTGCTCTTCTGAGCCATATTTCACATAACAAATCATGCTATTCTTATTACAAGGAATCTTTGGGGGTAGATGATTTTGCATCTTCCCTATTCATCCAAAAATCACAGAAGCCACAGAATGCTAGTGATAAATTAGGTTTAACGAACACCCGTAACGGTCCACTGAGCAGTGGCCTAGTACCAGAGGTGCGCAACAACCAAGTTATGTACGACCCTTCTGTCGAATCAATGGAGTGTGCCTTATTTGGCCAGGAATTAGCAAACATTGCTGAGGATGACAATGTCTCTGTTTGTGATGATGATTTGTTTCCTCATAATGATTACGATGAGGAAGAAGTAATTGACAGCAAATTGCCCCCCTCTCTGAGTGTCAATAGAGAAGGTAACAACATTTCTGTTGATGATTCTCCTTCTGGTTTGAACATGGCAATGATGACACCCAGTGCCAGAAGACATGTATCAGACAAACTGAAGGTCAAGATCAAGTGAATGAAAATTATGCGGAATCATAGCATACCATTAGTTGCAAAGAAGGAATTGTACAAATGGGCTATCAAATTGGAGCGGCTAAATTTATTTTCATGGACAAAAGAAGGCAATCTCATACAGACGAGGTCAAAAGTCATGAGGGAGGTTTACGCAACTGTGCCTGAAATAGAAGGCAATGGGTTTGAACCTCATCTTATTGACTGGTGGTGTTCTAAGAAATCAATGAGTGCTGATGTTCCCGTTTGTAAACAAATCTACGTTCGGTCATCCATCCGTAACACACTATACTGCTCTGTACTTCTTTCATTCACAGACATCTATACTATACATAATTATAATATACTGTAGGCAAAAGCGAACCAAACAACAATGCTACTACAAGAGCCTCTCTGCTTTGTCGTGAAGAAAGTATCGAGGCGCATGAAATTAGTACCGAAGTCTGCTGCCTAGTTTTCGGAGTAATTAGTACTAGTCCTTGTTGTTGCAGTGAGTGCTGTGTAGTTTTAGTAGCACCACCAGTTGAAACCTACCATTAGTACTAGAAAGCTTGGACGGAAATCGACATAGCTTGCTCCATTTTCCCTATACGCTCGAGAGGCCAATACTGGTACACGTAGTCCTTGTCCCCCCCAAATTCAAATAGTATTTGTTGGGAAACAAACAATGACGGGATGGAAACATTCACCAACAAGCTCGCTCTTTCGTGCAAGCGATTCATTGTTGGCAACCTTAGGATAAATGGCATGCGCTCGGTCGAGCATGATTGAATCTTTCGTATCATAGTGCTACAGCAACTGAGAATATCAGCCACGGCATAGTACAGTGCAATATGATCCACGCTAAGATCCATTGGTCAGCTCTACCACATATACATACCGACCGTGCTTGGTATATGGAGACGATTGTCGCACCTACTACAATGCCTTTTCAAGGGGCGGGCAGGGGGGGGGTGCTGTTGGTCCGAATATCGGCAGGGCGATAGATTGTGCATCGGACATCGGACATTGCACTCTTTGCCTCGGACATTGGGCATGGCGCTCTTTGCCTGAGGAGCGTCCACTCTCGACGAAGTCTTTCTCGCACGAGAACACGGATGGATGATAAGCACACACACACACACACACACACGGGTCAGAGCGCTTGTTCTTCCGGAGTCTTTTCACCAGGGAAACACGTTCATCAGCGTCAAACAATAGTTTCTGATAATATATAATCGCAGCAAAGGCATTGCATGTGTGCTGTTTTGTTTCGTGATCCAATTGGTTGCTGATTGCCACCAAGGCGAAACGCAAACCGACACACAAGATGAAAGAAGGAATACTATTTGGTGCTAGACCATGGCTACGTGTACGTATTTGGCGCTACAGGTATCATCACTGTTTGAAACAACATGATAGCGTCTTTTTTGTAGTATGTGTTACAATATCATAGTTGTTGGTACTGTTCGGTACTGTTCGAAAGTCGAGATCCATTGCATGATTGTTATGCATGTCCTCGGTCTTGGTTCTTTCCAACGAGGGCATTCCGTGTTTGATTACTTTTTTTTTCCGTTTCGTTTCGTTTCGTTTCATTTCGGTTTGTTTTTTGCTATAGTTTTTTTTCCTTGTGCTCAATCTATCAAATGCAATTCCATTAGATGTCCTCGACTCCGGGATAAAAGTCCTTGATGTGCTTCGGAAAGACGCACTCCCGCTCGTTCAGGAGCCGCCCCAGCTTGTACAGGTGCTGGACGGCCAGCTCGACCTCCTTTTCTCCGGCGCACCACAGATCGACCCGCTGGGCCATCAACAGCGCGTTGACCCCGCGGGTGTATTCCTTGTCGGGTCCGCTTTTGATGACGGCCATCTGGTCGTCGAGTGCCGCCTTCATGGCCGAGTATTCCGACAAATCGCTCGCCAGAGCGGCGTCGTCGGTCCAGTCGGAGGTCCCCGCGGAGATCTTCGCGGAGGGCCGCAACGGATCGAATCCCTTGCGGGCCAACCGGGCGGCCGCGAATTTTTCCCAGTCCGTTTGCAGGTAGGCGTTGGCGGCCTCGACGCGGTCCTCGGCGATGGTCCCGTTGGAGTTTCGGAACCGTCCCGTCTGGATCATGAACTGCAGGAGGTGATCGGTCGTCCACTCCAACTCGGTGGTCACGGCCGGCATGCAGTTTTCGGCCGTTCGCAGGAGCAACGGGAAATTGGGATTCAGGTGTTTGAGCTCGTTGTGGTATTTGACGTACCAGTTGCTGTAGTTGTTTGGAATTATTGTTTGTTGACGGTTGACGTTGTTGTTGCGGTGTGTATGCAGCGATTCGCGGACGAGGGCATTGGGAGTGGGTACGGTACAACGGTACGGTACGTGTTCATCATCGTGATATTTTGTTTGTCGGGGGACGATGTTGAGACGAGATAGGATAGGATTCGTCGTTGGTGTCGAGCACATAGATTGTTTCAGGGGTACAACAATCATTCGTAGGATCGACGGGCAGGTAGGTGATGGTTATGTGATGCATAAAATAAGCAATACCAATGGTTCGTACACACACACACATAAACATACACACACACACACACACACAGAAATACAGAAACAGAAATGGGTTAGAACATCTCGCCAGAGGGCAAGCGGCACACGAACGGTATCGCACAAAACAGCCACCGACTTCTTGCTCGAAGGAGAGCCTTCGACAAGAAAGGGGGCCCAAACTTCCGTAACACGCTTCTTACTCGGTTGCCGACAACATCGACACACAACAAATAACACAACAACACAATCACTTACCGCACACCGATCGAGGACGGACTCTCCGGGCACGCAAAGAACCGCATCGCCGGCAGGTATCGTGATAATCCGGCCTTCCAAGACATGATGAGGTTGTTACTTTGCTCTAGTCGTTTCTCCCAGAGAGGTACGACAACAACGACGACGACGACGACGACGGCTGCTACGGCAGTTAGTTAGTTAGCTAGCGTCTTGATGTTTAACGATGGATGATGTTGCGGTAATTACGGTAGGTAATTAACGTACATACTTGGTACGATACGATGCAGTAATTACGGTACCGGGTACGATAGGCACTTGTACTCGTACCGTAGCCAAACAGACGCAGCAACGTTTTGAGTTTGTTGCTTGCTGTTGGCGTTTTGTTGGGGTTGGCCTTTAGCTACGGCAAGTACCGTACGTATGTACTATACCAGGCAGGTTCTCCGTTGCGGTATCAGTCGAGCTCTTTGGACAAAAAATAAATACGAGTTCTTTTCGTGAGTGGGGGTCACAAGAAACTATAGGATATCTATTTTTTCGAAACTGGATCCATTGGAATTACACGCGGAATACATACCGGTACATACGGCACGTACCGTTTCGGGCCCTATGGGATAGTCTACTTCCCCCCTTTTTTGCGTTCTCATTGGCGTCGTGCTTCAACAACAACACAAAAAGCGACAACACAGCATCTCCTGATCTTCTTTTGACGCATCCCGGTTTCTGTTTCTCACAGAACAAGGGAGAACGAAACGGCAACGACAACAAACAAAACATCCCCATCGAGGACAACAGGAATCGACCAGAAAGGAACACGACATCTCGATCACTCCGCCCATACCGTATTGTTACTGGTATTCGAAATTGATTGGCAAAACGAACGAACAAACGAACGAACAAACGAACGAACAAATAATGAGATTTTCGAATTCATATCAACTATTAGTCCTGGCAACAGGAGCTCTGGTCGGGGGAACCTCGGCGTTCACGACGACAACGCCTGTTATCGCTTCGAATGGATACCGCGCGTCGAGTCTTGGTACGTGTGTTTCCGTCGGATTGGATTGGATTGGATTGGATTCGATTTGACACCCGTCGTGCGAACGACTGATTCATTCCACTCATCCTCGTCTCGTCTTCGTCTCGTCTCGTCTTATCGGCATTGTGGATCCAACCGGATCTTTTCTATTTGCTCCGCAGCCTCGAATCCCGCCGCCGGTAGCAGCAGCAGTAGCAGCAGCATGGCGGACATGGCGGAAATCGACAAGCCCACGGAGCTCCCCGATTCGTTGGTCGACGCCGCCGAACGGGCCGCCAATTCGTGCGCCGAGTTTGCCAAGTTTGCCCCCCAGCAGGCCCGGTGCCGGGTCGATTTCGACACCAACGCCGGCGACGAGACCTATCCCCTCCTCAAAACCAGCGCGGAATTCATGCAAAACCTGGTCTCCTTTCTGAGCTACAAGCTGGTGCCGGGACTCCGGGCCGAAAAAATGGCCGAGGTCCAGCGGGTGGCCGAGGCGCGGGTGGAACTGCAACGAATCCTCCGGGCGGAGCAGGAGGAGGGATCGTCCGACGCGGACGGCGAGCAGCCGGTCGATCCGGCCGAGAAAAAAAGGTGCATCGAAATTCTGCAGAACAACGGCAGGCTCTCGGCCGACGCGGACGACTACGACGGACCCATCGTCCGCGTCTACTTTCCCGACGAGGGCAACGCCGCCCTGGCCAACCGCGACTGGACGGCGGAGAACGGCGTCGACATGCCCGCCTGCGTCCGATTTGGGGCCTGCGGGGGGGTCCGGTCGGTGACCCAGGACATGTCCAAAGACGTGCTCATCTTTTTCTTTTGCCCCCGGGCCTCGGAGAGCGACATGGTCGAGGAGATTCTGATGAAGACGGAACTGGCCCACCAGGAGGCCAACACCGGATTGCCCCTCCTCAGCGTCTTTGTCAATCCCAACCTGGTAGACATGGGCGTGACGGGATTCGGAATGGCCGGCCGCATGCTGAGGGAGCGGCTGCTGGACGGCCTCGAGGGGTGTTACTACCTCCGAACCCTCCAGTGGGGAGCACTGACGCGCTCCTGGCCCAAGGCCTACAGCCTGTGGGAGGAAAACGAAAACGCCGAGGGGGGATACGATCTGATGCGAACGCTGCCCTACCTTCCGTCCAATCCGGAGGTGGAGGACATCTACGACGCCGTCAACGCCGGAAAGCTGGTGGTGGACGAATTCGGGAACGAGGTCGGACGGAAACCCCCGTCGGCGCTGGACAAGTTTGGAGACTTTGTGCAGGGAATGATGCGGCTGTAGAGAAAAGTTTGTGCGTCTCTCTGTGCGTGTGCTTGTGCGCGCATGCAAAAAAATACACCACAATTCACACAACGGCAACCATAACATCAATGATCCCGTAGCGTACTACTGCATTCCAACTATTCATACCGTAATTCCGTTCAATTATGCATATAACGGTAGAGATACCTGGCTGGTCTAGGAACAAATCCAAACCACATGTCGTGCCAGTATGTATGTATGTACGTACAGGACAGCATTGTAGCCCGCAAATGGTACAGTATGGTACTACGCACCTGCCAGTGGTGGTGATACGATTACTTACGTGTGGGTCTGTTCTTGGATAATAGTATAGTCCCTTGTGATCGATGTCCATCTTTTTGTGTTGTTGTTCTCGTTGGTGCTACTAGCGCCACCATCCCGATCAGCTCACGTGCCCGAACCGATGGTGATATCTCCTGTCAGTACCTGTAATTACGGGACTGTCACCAAACTCACGAAAGTGCCATAATACACAGCGAGAAAGAGCCTGGATTCACGGAATTTATTCGAACGAGGATATACAGCAGTTTCGATATCGCAGTTGCTGTATTTTTTAGCCCATACTCCGTACAGTAACTGAGTACATCAGACGTGCTTCGTACCCCAGCAAATAATGACAACGAAGACTTGTACGAACGAGAAAAAAAGATTCTTCTTCCATGAACAACTAGTCCTACTACTACCGGTACTCGTACTAGAAAAAAATAGGCTTGACTTCTGTCGATAATTTCAAAGAGAAAAACAGAAACAGACAGTAAAAAAATGGTTGCTACTTCGCACTTTGTATGAACAATCTAAGCAAGTTTTCAAGAATCAAAACCGGTTTGGAGGCAATGCTGGGATCAGCATGATTCCACTTGCGCGTGTAAATTCTTGTAGAACAACACCAACGTGTCGTGATCTAGACTATCGGACCAACCCGCGAACTACTATACGGAATCAATCATCACTACGGGATGGCCGCTGGAAGTGCAATCCATCCACGATCACAATTTCCATTAATTATTTCACCAAAAAGAAATAGCAGAAACATTGATCTGTAATTTTTCCACGGGAGGCGAAAACTGCCGCTGCGGCAGCACGATGATATCGTACTCACCGGTAGGGAACAGACCAGCAACGAGGAATATTTTGGGCTTTCAAACCAATCAATAGCTTTTTCTCACACAACTTGGTTGGCCGGCCGGCCGGCCGGCCTTGATCTGTATCACGAAATAATAATAATGATGACGAATGTCTCCATTCTCCGTGTCCAACCGCATGACCTCGGAGATGAGTGCTTCCATTGATCGAAGGGGGCACGTGTGAAGTCGTGCCGTGGTATGACGTGACGTGACGTGACGTGGTGTGATGCTATGGACGAGTCGAGGTCTAAATCGAAGTCGCTCGCTTCCGCTTTTGTCGATGATGACATTCGCTCTGACCGGGGGAGGCAAATCAACCCGGTCTGGTATCGCACACGCTCCCATACACACCCTAATGTACCGCCCGGTGCGGTGCGGTGCGATCCATCACGATCCGATCCGATCCGTCACGAGACGACGCAACACACACAACAACACTCGCCCATTTCTGCCCCGCAACTATCCGCGTCGGAACCCTCCAGGAAGCGCGGTGTGTTTGCGTTTGCGTTTGTGGAACTCCGCCCTCCCGTTCGTTCTTCCCGAGCCCTTCGTTCCTCCTCGCTCTCCGAGGCTAGAATTTCCCGGGCCCTCGCTCGGAGATCCCTCACCATCTCGCGCTGGCTTTTTGTGGTTGTGTTTGTGGAGAACGACGACGCTGCAATGGATGCGTCTGCGTCTCCCGATGCGCCGGTTCTCGTGCTTCTGTTGCTCGTTTTGAGGTTGTGGTCGTTGTCGTTGTGGTTGTGGTCGTTGTCGTTGTCGTTGTGGTTGTGGTTCATCGTCTCCATCTCCATCTCCGTCTCGATGGTTTCTGTTTCGTTTGCTCTCGTTTGTGCCGGACCGGGCAGGTGCTGCTCGTTGCTGCCGTGGTTGTTGGGTGTTGTTGTTTGGAATGGGGAGGAATACAATGTATGTATGTACGGTGTGCGATGCTTCGAAGATTCGGATGGATTCTTTCGTTTATTATTATTATTATTATTATTATTTGGGCTAACAAACAACAAACGGGAACGGTGCGTGTATGTTGTCGAAGATTTCGTTGCGTTGCGAAGATTTCGTTGCGTTGCGTTGCGTCGACACCGCAAAATTTCTCGGCTGTGTGCTTTGCTTTGCTTTTCTGTGAATTGTGTGGATTGGATACGAGTACGAACTCGTACTCAATACGGCATTGATTCTATTCTGCTGCAACTCGAGACTCGAGTTCCGAAGGTTGTTGGCTCCCTCTTCCTCTAGCATACTGGAGTGAACAGAACTTGTGCCCGTATTACTTGTACACGGGTACACGGGTACGTAAGGTCACTTTATCCTGTAAAATGAGCAATAATTGTTGAAATCAGCAGTAGACTTAGTACTACGAAACCTTAAAGAGCACAATCAACTCTGTTAGTTAGATACAAATAATTAAACTATGATTGTGTGTGGTTGACTGTTGATTGTTGTTGTTTCCTGGACACACTTGTCTGGATGGTGATTGAATACCCGACAACAATCTGACGCATGATGGATGGATGGCTGATATCGATCCATTGGTGTATGGATGATATTGTGGGGTATCGCAGTCGTGTCCTTGATATTGCGGGTGTCACCCCGCTTTCAATCCCGTGTGTATGGTTGTACTAATAGTATGTATATGTAATGGGTGGCGCGTTAATGTCGTGGCATGCGCGCTCGGACGGCGCCCTTCCAACACACTCCTGCTACACGCCGGTGACACACTGTCATTGGTGGATAGATTTTATGGGGTGTCGTGCTTGCGTGCCGCATACTGTTGTTTGTATTGTAGGAATTCCACGTCGGTGACACCCATAATGATGTTTCGAAATTTTCGAAACAGTGACCCTTGTAGGGGCTTGGTGAAATAGTCAGCGAGCATGTCACCCGTTGGGCAGTACTGGATTTCGATTTCTCCTTTCTTTACCCGGTCAGTGATAAGAAAATAGCGAATATTGATATGCCTGGTGCGTTTAGTACTGGAGGACTTTCCGTTCATCTCTAGCCGAATCGCGCTGGTGTTGTCTTGGTTAAGTATGTTGGTACTCCCGAGGGTATTTCTTGTGTGACTGGGAACGGTCTCGTGAGCCGCATACCCTTGCCACTGTAGGAAGTAGTAGCACCACAAGTTGTATGGCAGTGTGTCATCCACACCCACCAACTCTGCTTCTGTTGAACTCTTCGTGTTGAGTTTCTGCTTGGTTGACAGTGAAAGAATGGCGCCTTGACCGAAGGTGAGCACACCTCCTGTGTGGCTCTTCATATCTGAGTGCACGGCAAAGGATGCGTCAACATACCAGTAGGCATTGCCGGTCTCGTCCCACCCTAGGACAAGTGGGAGAAAGATGGTCTCCCTCACATATCCCATTACTCTTCGCAATTTCTTCCAATCATCGTGGTCTGGGTCGGAAACTCGTGTGCAGAGGAACGCAATAGCAGTCTGTATGTCGGGGCGTGCTCTTTTGCTTGCAAAAAGAAGTTGTGCTACATGTCTGTGGAAGGTCTCGGCGTCCGCTGTGCTGAGCTTGTTGCCTTCTGGGTTGACTTTGAACAGGTGGTCGGAAGCCGGTGTTGGAATTGTCCTTGTCTCGATAAGATCAGGTGGAAGGTCGTCCATAATCCCTTCAAGGTAGTCAAACATACTGAACTTTACCTTCCCAGGCTCACTGTAGTCGATAGTCATTCCCACATAGTCGTGGATTAGTCCTCGAGTAATCGTGAGGGGTGATTCCACGCCGAACACCTTGTTGAGATCATTTAATACTGTGGTCACCACTTCTGGGTTCTTGTGAGAGATCTTGAGGTCATCCACGTGCCACACGATGGTGCATTGCTGTCCATCGATGATCTTGTTGGCCGTGCAGGTGTCGTATGGATTAAGCTCAAAACCCCATGCGATGAGCTGACCGGATAGCCGTTCCCAGAACAACAGAGCGGCACGAAGGGTCCCGTATATTGCCTTGTCGGCTCTTGTATAGAGGGTCTTGCCCCTCCTACTGTCCATTGTGTACTTGTTGTAGAGGTCTGGGTCGATCCGTCTTAGTAGCTCAGCCATTGGACCATCGAATCGGATATGGACAACTTCATCGTCCGGCATTGGTGTCTGCAGGAATGCCCCGGGTATGTCAGCTGTAGCCACGTCCCGTCCTTCGATTGCGTCAATAAGACAAGTAAGCATTAAACCATGTAGTGAAACGGTGGGTGAGTAGGTGTCTTCTCTGGATATGAAATCGCGTTGGGACCGCCCATCAGCACATCCGCGTGCCTTGATCTTTCCACATCGCTTGCGCTTCAGAAACATCAGGTAAGGGAGAGAGCGCTTCACTTCCTCCCGGGTCATGTCTCTAATGTGTACAGGATGAACGACCTTGCGGGTATGCAGTTGTTCTAGCTCGGCCATAACGGCCTCCACACCAGCGGACCCAAATAGCTTCAGTCCGGCCTTTACGCCGTACTGTTTGGTTACTAAAGAGGCATCAATGTTATTGTAGGACGCTATGGCATTGGATATGAACATATACTTATCCTGGTCGTTTGCGATCTGTGAAACAGCTTTCTGGAACCCACCGCTAAAAATGGTCGAGTGTGTGCACGAGAGACTTCGGTGGTGAATGTTTGGCTGGTACCCCTCTGCTGCTCCAAACTTGTTGTGTCCGCGAGTAACTCGTGGTCGGAGGGTCATGCGGAGAGGGGGGTCACCATTGTCATGTGGTCCATTGTTGTTGTTGCTTTCACTGTTATCGATGTCTGAGTTCTGGTTGTTGCAGATAATGGAGAGATCTGTGGGGTCCGATTCCTGTCCATTTTCGTGATTTGGTGTGTCCACGGTGGGATTTGGCGTGTCCACGGCGCGGCCGGTGCTCGCAACGCTTTGACCATCAGCATTGTTTTCCGCATAAGAGTCGGAATCAGTCGTGTCGTCCGCGGCGGCCGACTCAACGGACCGGTCCTCAACGGACGCATTGTTCGCTTCGGGCCCGTTGCTCCCCTCATCATTACTGGGATTGGTTCCCCCATCGATATCACTCACAGCATTCGGTTCTTCACCAAATGGGGGTGGATCAGCGTGGCTGTTGTTGTCGTCATTGTTGGGAATCTCCAGATCGTTCAAATTGTTTTCCACTTGATCACGTTGGAGGTCGTGAAGCTCTTCTGCATCCACCATGCCGGGTGGGTCTGCCTCATCCTCCTCAACCGGATAGTCATCGGGGGAGAACGAGTAGTCTGAGGCGCCATCGTCGGATCCAACAGATTCGGTGTCAAGATCAAGAATGGTGGTCCCACCATCACGGTCACCAAAGGTAAGACCGACGGGTGCCCCTTGTTCGGCGGCAATGGCCTCAACACGATCGATCACTGTGTTTGTCATGTGGGCAGGGGTTGCTGTCCGGCGACGGATCCGCCGACCTGTGCTGAGATCAAAGAGGTAGAGCGCCCCGCTGCGATCCCCCGTAGGGCGGAGGTAGATCGCATCTCTGGCCCTTGGGTTCATGGAATTGTCGCTAGCATCATCGTGTGCCAGCACGTAGTCGCCAAACTGAAACTTGCAGTGTTTTGTTGCGTCCAAACGCACTCCTGTCATCAGTTGGCGAGGGGAAATAGTGTTGGAGACACCTACTCGATTGCACCAGTTGTTCAACCAGAAGATGCCTGCGGAGACCATGTCAATGGTGACGCGGCGAGGTAAGCGTTTGAATGGGATGGAGGAGAACATGCACCGGATCCGTTCTTTGCACGTGCGATTGTCACGTTCCACGTATGGCTCATGTTGATTGCGTCCAACTCCCTCGAATTGTATAGGTGGGTCCCTGGACAAAAGTGGCTCCTCCAGGCAGTTGAACTCATTGTCCCCGGAGATCATGGCCACATTGAAGCCTCGGACTGCATAGAGTCCTATCACGGCCCCCAGTGTTCGGTAGATGGTCGCTTGGGACGCGTCTTCAATGGCACTGACTGTGCGGAAGTATATGTGTCGCGAAACACTCCGGAAGAACTTGATTCCATTGACAGTGAAGATATCAATGCTGAGAGACACGTTTCTGTATCGGGTGAGAATGTCCAATGGAACTGGGTCAATGTCCTCTCGAACATGTGAGGGTTGCTGGCGGATGGCCTTGCCTTTAACCACGTTGGTGTTGGTCCCAAAGATGTCCTCAGCAATCTTTATGTCGCGCCGTGTCACGGGGCAGTTCAGTAGAAGATTGTTGTCAATGATATTGAGATAGTCTTTGGTGCTGGGGAAGCCAAGGGCGTCCTGCAATTTTCTGGCCTTGGTGGCGCGGCGCACATCAAGGTCGGAGTACAGCTTCTTCTGTCCTTCCACGGACGTGATGGCCAGTATGGTCCCATCGGTCTCCCTCAGGTCACAGTAGTATAGTCCATTGCTGGCTCGGTCAAACCGTCGAGTGGATCCGTCGGGCTTGTGTACAAAGAAAGACTGCGTGATGGCAGTATCAAGCGTGATCCGATAGCGGTCCGACACAGAACTGAGTGATAGGATGTTGGCCATTCCCCCTTCTTGATACCAGACAGTGCCGAATCCTGGAAGATCCCCGACTTGTGTGACGATAACAATGCCTGCGTTGCAGTGAATTCGGACCTTCCGACCTTCTGGGTGTACTCGGATGTCGCGAAGCAGGTCTGGGTTGCTGATGCAGTTGCACGTAGCCTGACTGTCCAGCAGGATCCAATATGGGTCAATGCTCCCCGGAGCTTGTGAAAACACATACTCCGATTCCACGTCATAACTAGGTTCGCTTGTTTTAGCACCGTAGATGACCCCCGATGCACTCCTGGGCTTTTCCCGGGGGCATCGGGTGCTAGGCCACTCCACACTCCTGGATTTTTGCGGGGTTCCAGGATTGTGGCCACTAGTGCTTTCGTATTGTGTTTGGGTAGTCTCACCGAGCTGGAAGAAACAGAGCTCCTCGTCAAAAGCTCCATCCTCAACCCCGGCCATGAGGATCTGGTGGGCCTCGGTGACTTTGGGATCGGGTGTTGCGGCGGCGGCGGCCACTAGGGCTGTCTCGTTGGTGGTGGTGGCTCGTTTGTCGCCCTTGTCTGTGTTGCTGTTTCCCCCTCCGCCCCCACGCCCACTGTTGTTGCCTTGGCTTGGGGTGGTTGCCCGGTTGGGAGACTTGTATTGGTTCATTAGTTCAAGCGCTTTGGGTTGTGATGTAGGATATACGTCGGACCCAAGGCTGTAGTTGTCTTTCAGGACGCCCGATAGATTGCGGTGCGTCTTGGTGTTGCTTCCATTCACGATCACTACTGATAGGAGCATGTCTTCCATTAGCGCATCCACTTTGGTTCTTTGGGTCTCTTCCATATCGACGTAGTTGTCATAGGTTGCTCCGGGGAAGTGCTTGTTCAGAGTGAGCTTAATCATATCCTTTGACCGGATGGTGATCCCGGCTGATGTCATGACATCGAACCTGGCTTTCACCTCCTCGGCGTAGGTGGCTGCACTCTTGTTGCTGTCTTGCTTGCAGGAGAAGAACTTGCAGATTTTGTTTGTGGCATCCACCATTGGGTGGACCTTGGTGGCACTATCCCAATAGCAGTACTCGCGTAACACTTTGAGCATGTTGAGCGTGTCTTGTTCGTCTTCGATTGAGGTCCAGGACTCGCTGGTCTTTAGGTGTTGCTTTACCTCGGGGCTGAGCTGCCCTTCGGCTGTCGAGAATAGTGCCTTCAGATCCTCCACATATTGGTCGTACTTCTTTGCGGATCTCTCTCCTTTCTTTATCCACAGCTCCTCGAGGAGCCGTTTCTTGTCGGGATCGATCACCTCCTCCCCTCTAGTTCCTAGCACCGTGTAGTCGGCCGGGCTTGGCATGGTCGGCAGGAAGTCGTCTTCAGTGAGTGCTCGCATGTTGATGAGGGTGGTCTTGACCTTGGAGTTCTTTTTGCCACCCACTATCTTGAGTCCCTCGTAGAGCTTGTCGTATTGTACTGACTTTGACCCATCAACCACGATTCCCTTCAGTTCATCTTGGTCTAGGCCGGTGAACCTGCGCTCACCGCTTGTGGGGTGGGTAGTCCCACCATTGTTGTTACCCTTGCGGTTTCGATTTCTGGATCGGTTGTTGCCGTGTCCCCCTTGTTGTGGGTTGTTGTTGCCTCCGATGGAGGCCGGGGTGCTGGCATTCCTGTTGGATGTGTTGAGTTGCTCCATGGCGTTGCTGGAGAGTTGCTGGAGGATTGAGGGATCGACTGCGACAGCAAATAACGCGGAGGACACTGGTGTATCGACTCGACGCGGGTGTTGTTTTTGGAAACGCTGTGGTGGTTTCGAGTTGAGGCAGGAAATCACTGCCATGTCAACTGTTACCGGTAGTTTAATTATTTGTATGTTGAAATCAGCAGTAGACTTAGTACTACGAAACCTTAAAGAGCGCAATCAACTCTGTTAGTTAGATACAAATAATTAAACTATGATTGTGTGTGGTTGACTGTTGATTGTTGTTGTTTCCTGGACACACTTGTCTGGATGGTGATTGAATACCCGACAACAATCTGACGCATGATGGATGGATGGCTGATATCGATCCATTGGTGTGTGGATGATATTGTGGGGTATCGCAGTCGTGTCCTTGATATTGCGGGTGTCACCCCGCTTTCAATCCCGTGTGTATGGTTGTACTAATAGTATGTATATGTAATGGGTGGCGCGTTAATGTCGTGGCATGCGCGCTCGGACGGCGCCCTTCCAACAAAAAATACTTCGACTTCGTAATGAGCAAGCGCAATATGTGACAGAAACGGTGTCATTATTTTTCTTGCCTATCGGTTCGTACGTACCGTACTTGTAGTGCGATAAGATCTTAATTACCTGTACCTGTATTGCTTAAGAGTTTTGACTATGTTTCTTCTCTAAAAACCAGAAAATGCCTAAATAATAATAATAATAATAATAGTCGTTCGCGCGATCGGAATTGATTCATTCTTCGTTCAGTCGATTGAGAGAACGACTAATTACCGAACGACTACGTACGAGGTACTCATACTCATACTCGTACGTACTCGTACAGGGCCGAGTCACGTTTTCTGTTCTTGTTGTGTTGTCGTTCTGTTTTCAATTCGTTTCGTTTCGTTTCGTTTCAGATTTTGTCGAGAAAGTCCCAGGGACACACACACACACACTCACACACTCACACTCACACACACACGGCAGTTGTGTTTGTTGTGGCATTGAAATAGGACCAGCTCGAAGCTATCACCGGGTCGGTCATTCATCTTCCACGATGACAACATAATAATACCTAACAAAACAACAACAAAAAAACTTTCGCAACCAACCGAAGCGTGAAGCGTGAAGCGTGAAGCGTGTGTGTGTTGAGGGAGTTTCCACGGTCGGTGCCTGCCTGCCTGCCTGCCTGCTAGCCATTCGAAGGCAGATATTGCTTGCTATCGAAACGAATTGAACAAAGAACACCGGTTGGAGCAAACGCCAACAAACAAGCAGCGGAAACTAACAAAACTGGTTGTCGCTTGGCACTGGCGGTTAGTTTGTATTGTATTGTGTTGTATTGTGTTGTATTGTGTTGTGTTGTTCATTGCGTCCTTCGGGTGGGAATGGTTTCCACAGAAAGCGGAAAACTAGCTGCATCATTGTGGTAGTCCCGATTGTACAGCTACAATTTCAGCTGAGCAGAGTAAATACAGTAACAGTCAATAAGTCGATTAGTCTATTACTCAATCAACCTATCTATCAATCAATCTATCAATCAATCTATCTGTCAAAAGCAAGAACGCAAGAACGCAAGAACGCAACAACCGTAACCAATTAATCCATCATCCAATACAATCACCATGAGCCCGGATCCCAACCATCAAGCCAAACTATCCGAAGGAAATCAGCGCGCTACTTCGAACAGCGAAGGCGAAGTGGAAACCAAAACGTTCCTTGCCACGTTCACGAAATGGATCTTTGACGACGACGACGACGACGACGACGACGACGAAAAAAGCAACAGCATCAACAACAGCAACAACAACAGCAACAACAACAGCAACAGCAACAGCAACAGCAACAACAGCAACAACAGCAACAGCATCAACAACAGCATCAACAACAGCAACAACAACCGCATCAACAACAACAAGGACGACGACGGCGAATCCATTGCGGGGATCGCCGAGAGGCTTCTCGGTGTCTTCCGACGGCGAGACCCGGCCACCGATCCGAATCTGTTGTGTTTCGTTGCGACGACCACCGAACGAATCTTCGTGGGATCGGGTCTCTCCCGGTATCCGAGGTGCCACCGCCTCCACAACCGACTGTTCGAGGCATTTTCCACCGAGGAGGGAGGAGCGATAGAAGACGTGATCTGGTTCGTTGTCGAGTCTCTGCGGCAACAGCAACAGCAACAGCAGCAGCACGTTATTATCAATGATGACGTGGACAACAACAACAACAACAACAGCAACAGCAACAACAACAGCAACAACAACGGCAATGACAATCGCGCGGACGATCACCTCCGGGCCATTGCGGCCTGCTGGAGCCTCGTGGATGCCGTCGTCGGTGAGAACTCTGCGCGTTTGCGTTTGCGTTTGCGTTTGCGTTTGCATTTGCGTGGCGGCAGTAACAGTAACAGTAACAGTCACAAACATCACGGTAACCGAAACAGCGACAGCGACAGCGAAACCGTTCTCAAACGAAACCAGAAACTAGTAATCATCGATGGATGTCTCATGAGCATGGGCCGGTGCATCGTTCTATCGCCAGCCACCACCACCACCATCACCACCGCCGCCGCAGTAAATGCCAGTGCCAGTGACACGCGAAAACCAACGAGCAGCAGCGAAGGAGCCACAAACGCAAGCGCAAAGTCAAACGCAAAGTCAAACGCAAGAATCGCCGCCACCCGCAAGATTCTGTTCCACGTCCTGGACGTTCTCCACGTGCTGCTCCAAGACAAGGAGCTCACCGAGCGAGGTTTCGAGGGAAACCACCAGCTCGTCCTCCATTGCATCGGCGTCTTGTGTTGCGCGGACGGCTGCCGGGAGCACGGCAACAACAACAACAACAATAACAACAAGGAGCACGAAACCGACGATGAAACCGACGACAACGACAACGACGACGACGACGACGACGACAACGTTTTGGCAATGACCGAAAAGGCTCTGCGGGTCTTGGTGGTCTGCGCCAAAACGCACCGAATGGTCCAGTTCCAGGACTGGGAACGGCTCGCAACGGCATGTGCGTTGGCTCTGCTCCGGGTCGAGGGATGTCGGTTGCGCCGACGCCAAAAGGAGGCAGAAACAGCAGCGGCGTCAGCGTCAGCGTCAGTGTCGGCGGAACCGAAGCACGCCGGTTTCGGTCGCGGTTCCGGTGGCAATAGCACCCGTACGGGCACCCATACACATACGCATACGCATACACATACTCGCATTCGCATTCGCACCCGCATTCTCGATTCCATTGTCGATTTGATCGAGCTCGAGGACGCTGCCGCGGGTCTCTGGCTTCGACACACGTACGGGATTTTCCCCGCGGATCACTGCCACGGGAACCGCAGGAATCACAGCTGTTCGCGGTGATTGGCGCCTCCGGGAGGAACGAACACCCAACTCAACTCCACTCGGCACTGCACGGCACTGCACGGCACGGCACGGCAGCTAAGCAGACTACAATATGACTTATGCTAGTACATACAGTACTACGGATCGCTCAGGGTAATGTAACGATGACAACCGAGTGACTATGTATATAATATGTATATATATATATATATATATAAAAATATGCCTTAGATTCGTCATCAGCGTGAGCAATATGATGAAAGTAGTTGCGCTGATCGCTCGATCGGAAAGTTGCATCCTTGCGAAAAACATGCTGCGCTGTTGTAGTGGACTTTGCTTTGCAGAATGACCAACCTCATCATTTACCGAGATCGATTCTTTGAATGGAATATATGCCTACGGTACAGTACGAGTATTCCATAGGAAGAGAAATTTTGCGGTTTGAAAAAAAAAAAAAAATTGTTTGACAGCCGGAACTAGCATCGTCGCCGTTTCATTATTCCTGTTTTCGAATTCGGTTCCACATTCGACTTCCACACGACTTTTTGCTGCAATCGTGCTGCTCGTTTTGATTCGCGCAACTCGTTATTCGTTATAATAATATATAATATATTATTATTATTATTATTACTTTTTGTTATTCCTTCGATCGATCGATGCTCCCATCGGTTTCTCCCCGAATGCGGCTCAGGATGGCATCCATGACCGGTTCCTGCAGGTCCGCAAATCCCCCCAGGACCGTTCCGTAATTCTTGAGGGCCTGTTCGTTCAAGCCACCGGGGGTTTGTTCCTCGATGAGGTCCTCCAGCCGGGTTTCCAGCGACGGTTTGTTCGTCGTTTTCGTAGACGTAGACGCAGACGCAGTCGTTGCCGTCGTTGCCGTCGTACTCGTGCTTGTTGTTGCCCGCTGCTCGGCATCAAAGACGGCCCCGGCGAATTGCTTGATGACCAGGAGGGTCGCGTCCTCCCTGGACAGAGATCCCGTCTTGGCCAGAAGCCAATCGCGCTGGTTCTTCATGGTCCCGTACAGTGGTCCCATGGTGCAGGTGGTGACCATGCAGGCCTCCAGGTCGGCCTCCGTGTCGAGGGCGACGACCCCGCCGGTAGCGCCAAAGAGATCGACCAGCAACCAGCAACCGGCGTGTGGTTGTGGCTTGTGGTTGCGTTTGCGTTTCGGTTTGTGCTTGTGTTTGTGCTTGCGTTTCGGTTTGTGTTGTGCCACCGCAGCAGAGGAGGGCCACCCCCTTGTGGTATGCGATCGAGGGGAGGCAGATCATCTTTGCGACCCTGGACGGATCCAGCCCGGAATCCCTCGCCAGGTCCTCCAGATTGGCCGTCGACTGTTTGTTGTTGTTGTTGTCGTGGTGGTGGTGGTGGTAGCGTGTTGTATCGTACAGTATGGAGGTATGCAGGGCATGGCATGGCATGGCATGGCAGGACAGGGCAGGCACAACAAGGGCACGTGAGAAATACAGCACCAAACACCAAACACCAAACGCAATTGCAACACACTATTGTACTATTGTTATAATAGTATTACAGTAAAGTATACCGGTACGGTACGTACCACCAGCGACACGAGTACGTGCCGGTCGGGATCAAAGTCGAGGCTCTTCAGAACCGAGGATGCCTGCTGTGGAAGGACCGTCAGAAAAATGAGATCGCACTTGTCGAGGATTTCCTGGTTGTCCCCGGCAACGGACAACAGCTTGTTCACCCGTTGTTGTTGTTGTTGTTCTGTCTCGTCGTCACCACCACCACAACGTGTTGTTGTTGTGTGGTGGGAGTATTCGTCGAGGAGTGCTCTCGACTTGGATTCCGACCGCTTGGACACCACCACCGAATCGAGGCTCACAACAACCGCCGCCGCCGCCGTCGCTGTTGCAGCTGGTGTTGTATCGTCATCGGAATCATTGCTGTTGGTTCCAGCTGTAGCTGTAGCTGTAGCTGTAGCCGCCGCCGTTGCCGCTGCGCTGTTGGAAGCCGCGCGGATGAGTCCCCTGGCAATGGCCGAGGCAATCGTTCCGCATCCGACAAATCCCACCGACAGGTTCTGCGTGCTGCTGCTGCTGCTGCTGCATTCGTTGTTGCTGTTGTTGTTGCTGCTGCCAGCGGTTTTGGTTTCGGACAACAGCACCGTCGATGTTGATGTCGATGTCGACGCCGACGTCGCAACGGGTCGTTGGGGTTGTTGTTGCTGCTGCTGAAAGGACTGCGAGGAATCCATTGCATTCAGGAGCACCAGCAGCACTAGCAGTAGGAGCCACGGACGAGACGGAACCGAGAGGACGGAAGACGAAAACGAGCGAAAGGGTGTGTGATCACGAGGAACGCGAGAGCGAGAGCGGGTGTTGGTGGTGTTGGTGTTGGTGTGTCCTCCTGTCATGTTTGGTGGATCGGTGAACAAACAAAGGATTCGATCTATTGATCTCTCTCTCTCTCTAACTCTCTCTCTCTCTCTCCGCGGATCGGAAAATTCGGGATGGAGTTCGGTTCGTCGTCGCTTGGTTGTCTTTGGAAGGATTGGGCGTGTTGTGCCCGAACGGTAAGATAGATTACTCGTGATGATGATGTTGATGTTGATGCTTGGATGACAGACGGAGGACGACACCAAAAATCAAAAAAATCAAAAAAATCAAAAAAATCAAAAAATGATGCTTTCGTGATAGCGGTCGACGATCGTTCGGTTCGGAAGATCGAGGAACAAAAAAATAATGAGGTTTGTGTTGGACCGACCCAGGTTTGACCATCGTCTTTGTATGTATGCTACCTACGTGTTATACAGTACTATTTAGTACATACCGAAGGTAGATAAGTACGGTATGATACGTACCAGTAACAGCATCGAACTGCTCTTTCCAGATTTTCGTTGCGCTGATGGAATGGGGATGTACGGTACGAGTACGAGTACGAGTACGTACGAGTACTCGTAGGACCGCGCCCGAATTTTTCGGTTCGTTTGCTGTCACGGGGCCGGTACGAGTACAAGTACGCGTCCACGTGCACGACATTGCCTAAGAATCCTACTTACTGTACCGTACGGTATTTCCAATTTTCCATACCTACCGGTATTTTTATGTACCGGTACGGTACGAGTACTCGTACGGGATTGATTCTTCGGTTCCTTCTCGCTTACTCAATAGCCGTAGAGTCAACGTACAGTTCCGTACCGGTATTAAACCCAGGTCCAGTAAGATACGGCGCAGAAGGGTACGTAGTAACACTACCGTAATCTTACTCGTAGTACCGTAATGCAATGGAGGACCGACGCACTGCCACGATTTCCCTTGTGGCACGGTAATACCTACGAGTAACGAGTACGAGTACGAGTATGAGTACCGGTACGAGTAATTACTCCTACCGGTATGGTACAAGTATTATTATTGTACCGGTACGATACAATAGTAAGATTACGGTAATTACGGGACGACCTGGCGAGTGAGGACTGAAGTCAACTCCAGAATGAATGAATGAATCAATCAATCCATCGTTGTTGTCGGCGGCAAACTCTCAAAACGCAGATACGGTAGCAGTAATCTTACTCGTAACAACAACAACAACAACAACAACAACACAACAACAACAACACAGTAACAACAACAACAACAACTACCGGTATTACCATAACTATATCCAGTGCATGCAACGGCAGGGAAGGATACAATAGAATACACACCACTGCTTTTGCATCCCAACTACACTCACGAAAACGATAGATCGATAGATCGATAGATCGACACGGTCTACTAGAACCATACGGTACGGCACCATACTCCCAACCGAACCGGACCGGACCGAACCGAATCCAACACAACACAACACAACACAACACAAACCCATCCTGAATTTGATTGAGAAGCACGGTTTCTGCTTCTTCTTCTACGGTGAGAGCAGACACGGCCAACAACAAGCAAGCAACAGGCAAATTTAACAAGCAGCACCCAACTAAATCTATAACTATAACTACGCAACCATAACTAACTACAGTAACTAACTAACTAAGAAGAAGAAGCAAGGCATACCATACGGTACTACCATACCATACCATACCGTAAGACACAACACAACACAACACACAACATACCAATAACAATACTATACTATTATACTATACTATACCAAGAACAATAACAACAACATAACACAACAATACCACCACCAACAACAACAACAACAACAGCACCCGTATCATGTTTTATTCGCAGGTGATCCTCGCCAAGAAGGGTCCCCTCGCCAAGGTGTGGCTGGCCGCCCACTGGGGCGACAAGAAACTGGCCCGTCCCCAGATCTTCGCGACGGACATTTCCCAGTCCTGCACCGACATCATGAACCCTTCGGTGCCCCTGGCGCTCCGCCTGAGCGGACACCTGCTGCTGGGTGTCGTCCGGATCTACAGCCGCAAGGTCAAGTACGTTCTGAACGATTGCACCGAGGCGATGCTCAAGCTGCAGATGGCCTTTCAGCCTATTAATGCAATGAATAATAATAATAATAATGCAATGAATAATAATAATGCAACGATGATGCAGTCGACCAAGGGTGGCAACGAACCGCAATTGGACGCCAACGGGAATCCAATACCGGGACGGGAGCTGCTCTCCGATCGGGACGCCCCGTCCCACCAGCTGGTGACGAATTTTGGGGAGTACGACCAGGTACACGTGGTGGAGGGATTCTGTCTGCCCCTTCCGGAGGACAACGAGTGGATCCTGGCGGAGGACCAGCACACGAACAACACGAACCTGACCATGGAAATGCACATGATGAACATGACCATGGGAAGCGTGGACGGATCGGGATCTGGATCGGGTTCCGCCTCGCAACAACAACAACAACAACAACACTACAACTCCCGGCAGCAACTGGCGGCGCACCCTCCCACCAATAATAATAATAATACAAGTGCGAACAACAACAACAACGCTAATAATAATGCTACTACGAATCTTTCGGGATCTCCCGGGGACGAGGAAGAGGAGGCATGGGCACCCTTTGATCCCGATGACGACGAAGAAGACGACGATGACAACAACAACAACAACAATCCCAATGACAGCCGGGTGTCGGACATCGAGGTGGTTCGGGCCGCCAACGATTCTCTCTTGAGCGACGATCAGGTGCGTTGAGATTTCGTTTTGTTTTGTTTTCTTTTGTTCTGTTCTGTTCTGTTTTCTTTTCTTTTGTTCCGAGTTATCGTTTCGTGCGGTTCGGATTCTGCACCGCGTGCGTTTCTTTGCTATCGTACACTACCGTATACTACACGGACTCGACTCGACTCGACTCACCCGGCTTGCCTTGATGCCCTTGCTTTGTATTTATTCGATTCGATTCGATTCGCAGACCCGACGCGCATCCTCACTGCTTGACAAGAGCAATCTCACTATCGATGACACGGATCCAACCAATGCCAACGCTACTTCGAATGCGAACGCGAACGCTACTGCCAACAACGACGCGCAAGACGGGGACGACTACGATTTCAACGTTCCCTTTGGAGACGACGACGAGGAGGAATCCGCGGACGGCCGTGGTGGTCTGGCTGCTGCTGCTGCTCCCCTCGACGATTCCGCCCTGCAGCTCTCCCGGGACGGCGGGACACCACTCTCCAAGACGGGCAACGCGGACGCTCTGCTGGGACTGAGCATGGACGATGCCTTACCGCAACAGCAACAACAACAGATGCAGTTGCAACCACCGAGCGCCGCCACCACAAAGCCCAAGAAACGCCGCAAGCGCCGCCGCAAGGTCGTCATCGACAACCACGAGACGGAACTCACCAACGATCACATCCGGGGCATGCTCAAGGACACGGACGATATTGTGATTCCCATGATCCACCCGGCATCGCTGTGGGACGAGGACGACACCGGGAAGGACTACCGGACGCTGGTGAGGGAGCGACGGGCCCGCGACGAGGGCACCAACAGCAACACCAATACCAATACACGCAGCAACAAACGCCGCAAGAAGACCGTCGGCTTTGCGGACGGTGGTGCTGCTTCCATCTCGTTTTCGTTCTCGTCGTCCAAGGGTGCGGGAAGCCACGCGGCGGTCCCCTCGCTGACCCGTCCCTTTCTGGAAGACGCAGCCGATCGAGGGGGACCCGCGCTCCACCCGTTGTTGAAGGGACTGTGGGAAGAGAATTACTGGAAGGCGCTGGGCAAGCCCTGTCCGTACAAGCGCCGCTCGAACAAGAGCGATAACCATAACGATAACGATAACGACGACGAAGCCACGGCCGACGACGTCGAGCGGGTCCGCCGTGGGGCGGGACACGCCGACGACGAGAGCACGCTGGCGTCGCAGCGCCTCGACGAATTCAACGAAGCCGGCTACGGGTTGGACTTTGACGATCACGAACACGAGCAGCGATCCGTGGTTTCAACGGGAGGACCCCAAAAACAAACCACCGGGGACGACGATGTAGACTTTCCCGCCACCATGGACGACGACGACGACGAGGAGGAAGACGTCGATGCCCCCGTTCCCGATTTCGGAGAGGAGGAAGACGACGAGGAGCACCTTACAGCTGTTGCTGCCGAGCGAGCCGGGGACGACCCGCTCGATCTCGGAATGGTCAACGACATGGTCCTCGATTCGGACCCGGAACGAGACCTGGACGACGACGACGAAAACGACGACGACGACGACAATGATCGCCAGGCCATTGGGGACGTGGCCTCGTCCTCCACCAAGTGGCACAAGCACACTATACGGGTCTTTTCCCACTTGAAAAAGTGCCTGAGGGATCCCAACAACAACAACAACAACTCTAACGCCGATGCCGACACCGATGGCGATGCCGACACCGATGCCGACCTCCCCGATACGGTCCGCTTCCGGGAGCTCACCAGGAACGTCGTCTCCCGACGCAACGCCTCGTCGGTGTTTTTCGAAATGCTCCAGCTCAAGACCTGGGATTTCATCGAGCTCGAACAGGAGGAATCCTACGGGGACATTTTCATTTCGCCCGGGCTACGATTTGGGGAGGAGGCCCCGGTGAACTAAGGCAAGGCAACGAAATGCAATGCAATGCAACGCAACGCAACGAGGGAGGCGCCGCCTGCCAACCTTTGAAACACAAACAACAACAACAACAACAAGAAAAACCATAGTAGATCCAATCAATACCGCCCGGGTGGTGCCCTGCCGTGCCGTCCGTGACTCTGTTCCCGAGTTCAACGGCCCGTGTCGGCGGCAGCCGAAACGAGACGGGCAACGCAAAGCAATGCAATGCAACGCCTGTCGAGCGCAGGATATGGATATTCCAATGGAATCGTTTGTTTGTCCGGGACACGTGTGTACTCCTACGTGTAGGTCTTTATTGTACGGTATATATCATTATTTATGTATTGGTATACTAATATGTAATCGTATCCCGCAACCGACGCGAAAGTAATGTGAATGTGAATGTGAATGCAATCTTTGAAGTAAGTAGTACGTATTTATAGAGAGAGAGAGAGTGGAAGATTCGGCATACCTTGTAACAATAGAATAGCAGGGGACATAAACATCTCCGCATACAGTAAGTACCTGTACGATTACGGTACACTCGCACCCAGAAAGTATTGGAATGCCATGGCTACGAGTAGGAGTACGATACTCGTACTATGTACCGATAATTACCAATTTCCCTGGAGCGAACCAAGACTAGAAACACTGTAACGATAGTAATTACTGGAATCATGAAAAAATATGTCAGAGAAAAGTCAGACCTCACGGCAATTTCCTATGACAGGGAAAACAAACGGTCAGAAAACTTTGTATGGACGTGTTTTGAGACACAGAGATGTTAACATGTGTCCCATTGGCGCGTTGGGCTTCTACTTTATGGCACAATTCCATTCAACTGGAGAGCTTTTGCGATACAACTTTGCGAATGATGCGTCATGGTTCAACATCAAATTACTCACCAATTGTAATAGCGCGCAGAACAACCATCCCATAATAGACCAAGCCTATGCAAAAACCATGTGGACAGCATGCAAAGCCTTGGGCGTTGTATCAAAGCATTTTGTTCACTTTGGCCGCAGTACAGGTGCAGTTGCATACAAAATGCAAGAGGTGGATCCGCAATATTGCATGTGCAATGCAAGAGATGGATCCGCAATACATCAAGATGATTGAAAATTGGAACCTTGATGTCAGAGAAGATTGATATCTGTCAAAACTCCCAATGAAGGTGATGCGGGTCTTGGCTGAGTAATAATAGTATGTACAGGTATGTCGTAAACATACCACTATTGGCCATCCCCCGGCCCAGGGGCAATTTAAGACCCATGACTGCATAAGACTTACGGAGTCCAAGGACACCACTAGCTTCCGTACGGTAGGGAAGGTGAATGCCGCATGCCTCTAAGCAAAGGTAGTAATACAACATTTTGGTACTCATGAACTACGCTGTGTATGAAATTGTGTGCTATTGAGTTTTAGTGTCTACTATGACTTCAAGATAATTTGAGAAGCTTCCCAGCTAGTTCAGTGATACGATTGGAAAAGAACTGGGTTCTTTGATAATCAGAATTTGGATGAGACTTCAAGGAGAAGGTTCTATTGATGTTCGAATACGGTTGACCAACAATGACAGATGATCAGGAAATGTGTCATTGACTCATGACTGGTGTTGGAGTGTGTCAATGACGCGTGACTGGACTGATGGAGTGTGTTAGTGACTCATTTCTGAAGTGTCTGTGCGTTGTTCACTCATATGTATGGGTTTGAAATCGAACTAAATTAAAGATTGTGAGTGTGCGTTGAAACTGAAAAGTTATTGCGCATACTAAAACTAAGATAACTAAGATATGCATTTCATCCGTTCAATACTACTAGGTTATGACTCACAAAGTATCAGGTCAATTGCACCCTTTATTTTTGAATGACTCACCTCATGCATAATATGGACAGCATTACCTCTAAAATTGCAGAAAAGGGGGTGATTTGTCACTTCAAATTGCATGCTAGGGTGTGTTTTTGGTGCAAAACCACTGCCCAAACTGATTGATTAGGTTATGACTCACAAGTATCAGGTCAATTGAATGAAAAAAATTTGCATGACTCATCTCATGCATGTTATGAACAACACTGCCACTCAAATTGCAGAAAGGTGTTGGTGGTTTGTCACTCCAAATTGCATGCTAGAGCATATTTTTTTGTGCAAATCCAGTGCCCAAACTAATTGATCGATTGATCCTCACACGATTCCCTTAAGAACAACTATGAACCATGCACTCGTCCGCTGTGCCTATGTGTAGCGATGGCACACAGAATACCCAGCAAACGTAGGAGGGGGGGCCCAATGGTGCTGCCGTCTTCTGTAGTACTTCGTATGTGTTACTAGTACCACTTCTAAACTATTGCACAGATGATATGAACTACTAAGACACCGTTCAAAAGCTGTTAGTTTCCTCTTTTCAACCATGCAACCAGCAGAACATTCAATCAGAGGCTTACAAATACTTTGTACATTCTAATCCATTTCACATAAGTGAGATTATGTACATAACAATAACAAGTTGCACACCAGAGTGACTTGTGATGAATGATTGTTCAGTCTGTAGTATGCAGTGGTTGGGAAGGACGAGTAGTTGCATGGGGCAATGGAATCTAAACTTTGAGTTGGACCAGAAAGTGTTATCAATTGGCCATGCTGATCCACATGAAATTCCTCTAGTCTCGTATAGTAACCCATGATTACTGTATTTTTAAAAAATTGAGTAGACAGTGACCCTTGGTTCCATCTCTTGAGAAATGTCTACGATAGTACCGTACGAACTTAATCGTCTTCCATTATTTATCCTTGTCCCTAAATAAAGTATGTTTTGGCATACTAGTACGCTACAACAATACCTACAATATACTGTCAAAACAACAATTCCTACAAAAGATTGCCAAATGCAACATTGCCCAATCTGTGTCATGGAATAGCATTATTTCTTGGATTAATCACACATTGACAAAGTGTCATATGCCTCTAGAAAAGGGTACTAAAATAATGTTTATGTATTGGTTAAAAACTAAGATTGTGAACTAGTTCTGTCAACTACTCCAAGGAGCTGTTGAAAGGCTTGTAACAGTAAACAGCCGTTGAATCGAAATTCAACGTACATTTTACATAGAAGATTTGGATATGTTCTTCATCCAGTCTTCAATATTGAAGACCGGCTTGCTTTTCAGATGTTCTTGAATCGTGGGTAATTTCAATCATGAGCATTGGAAGACCACACTCTTCTCCTTCTTGTAAAAGTTTCGATTGGTGGCACAGAATTTTGTTAGTCGTGTGCGACCAGTATTCCTTAGATAAGAAATTTTTAGTTGGTGTGATATGGTTTTAGGTTCCAAATATTCATACGTTGGATAACGTGATTTCTTAAGAGGAAGGAAACTGTACCATTGTTGTGAATTTGCTGGATAGTGTTAGGGCCCTTGCTTCTTGCGTCAAAAGCACCAGGAATTAGCTTTTCATTTTTCACCATAATTTGGTCTCCTACACTGTAATCATGAATCTTCCTGTGGCTATTCTCTTTCATTGCATTCTTATCTATCTGAGCCTGGCATTTGTTTCTGACCATGGCCAAATTGGTGATTACAGGAATTGGTAGGAACATGTCTCTGTGGAATACAAGGGCTCCAGGCGTCATTCTAAATGTCTTGTTGATGGTTGATCTAACTGCAAACTGAGCCAATGCAAAGACACTATTGATGATGTCTGTGGCTTCCTGAAGAGTTTGCGGGGAATTGGTATTGAGCTCGGTTCTCATTGCTGATTTCATTGTATCATGGGCTCTTTCAAGTACTGCGTTGGATTGTGGATTGCGAACAGAGCAGACTTTGGCTTTGATTCCAAGGTTGGCAAGATGGAGTTGGAAGTCGTTGCTCATGAAGTTGGTTCCATGATTGATGATGAAATTTGCTGGTTTGGGATATTGGGAGAGTCAGCCATTGTCAAGGGCATGGACTGCCATGAGGCCGGTTGGATTTACTTGTGGGGCTCAGATTATTTTGAGGAGATTGGTGTATATGTCCATCATGGTGAAGCCATTGAAGGAAACAGTTCCATGGCCAGGGATCTTGATTTTCCAGGGAGTTACTCCATCAATTGCGATAGTATCCCAAGGGACATATTGGTGCTCTTTGGCCGGGAGTTGTCCATGGCTTTGGTGGCTATTCTTGTATCTTTGACAAGCATTGCAGGCGCGACAGAAGGAATTGATTTGGTCCTTCAAGTTTGCGGCATATACAAATTGGTTAATGGTTCAATACAATCTTTCCGAGCCTGCATGTCCAAGAACATGGTGGTAATATGTGATTGTGACGAGTACTCAATTTGGAGGGAGTACAATTTTCTGCCAACCGTTGGATTCTACAACTCGCAAGTCGGTGCCATTGAAGTTTTCAGTTGTGTACCTTGGATTGGTAGAAATATCTACGTTGGCCACTTGGTCTTGGGCGAGTTGGTCGAAGGCTAAGGGATACATGGGGATATCTTCTGGGTAGTAAAGAAACAATTCGGAAAGAGAGAGAAGATTGTCGTCCGTTGAGTTGAGCGTTGAAGTTGAGTACGGGGGAAGGTCCGAGTCCGAGTCCCAAGGATCATCCTTTGGGTTGGGAGTGGGAGTGGGACATGAGGAAGTGGGACCTGAGGAGTCCTTCTTTTTCTCCGGATTATCTTGCTGAAGTGGGAGCCGGGAGAGCGCGTCAGCAATGACATTGTCTTTGCCTTTGATATATTTGAATACGGGGAAAAATTCTTCAAGGAGCATTTGCCAAGTCATAATCCGGTGGCTTGTGAGGTTTTGGCGAGTAAGATTGATGTGGTCGGTGTACACAATGATTTCAGCACCCCAAAGAATGGTGCAAAATTCCTTGAAGACTTCTACAACGCAGAGCATCTCTTTATCAACCGTTGGGTATTTGCGTTGAGCGCCGTTGAGTTTGCGAGAGAAACAGAGGATGATCTTGCCACCTTGGAGGATGACAGCGCCAAGTTGGTAATCCGAAGCATCAGTGTAGACATGGAAGGGCTTGTTTGGATCAGGGAAAGCAAGTAGGATATCGTTGGCAATGAGGGCCTTGGCTTTGTTGAAGGCCTCAAGAAGCTCGGGAGTTGGAGATATCTTGCCCTTGGCTCTTCCGGAGAGGTGGGTGAGTGGTACAAGGACCTCAGCCCGCTTTGGATAAAAGTTTTGATAGAAATTAATCATCCCAACGAAGGATCGAAGTTGGGTTGTTGTTGAGGGAAAAGCTAGTTTCAGGATGGGACTTATCTTGTTTGGATTGGGTCTGATCCCATCTCAAGAAATAATGTGGCCAAGCCAAGGCGCTTGTGATTGAAACCAGTGGCACTTGGAGGGCTTGACAGAGAAGTTGTGGGCCTTCAGTAAGGTGAGGACAGAAGAGACAGATTTACAATGGGATTCAAGAGTATCAGAGAAGATCCCGATGTCATTGATGTATACTTCAATGTCCTTTAAGTGGAGGAGCATCTGTTCCATGCAGCCTTGGTCCCAGCTTGGAGAGTTGAGGAAGCCCATTGGCAATTGCAGCAGTCGGAATTTTCCAAATGGAGTAACAAGGACACAACGCCAGGTGGAGGCTTTGTCAAGTTTGAAGGTATGGAACTGCATGCTGACATCAATAAGGGTTACGTATTTGAATCCTCTTCTTCTGTGGAAGATATCTTGGAGTTTTGGAAGTGGGTAGTGAAGTTTCTTGGTGACCATGTTGAGTTCTCGGAAGTCACTGATAAGACGGCAGGAGCCATCTGGTTTTGGAACTACAAAGGTTGGCATTCCCCATTCTGTGGTGTAGCATCGTTCTAGGATGCCAAGCTTCACTTGCCGGTTGGTTTCTTTCTTCACGGCCTCCTGTTGGTGGAGTGGAATTGGATATGGCTGCTTGACATGGAATGGAGTTGCACCTTGCTGGAGATCGATGTGGAACGTTTGATCAGGGAAAATGCCTAATTCCTTGTCGTTCAAGCCTTCAAAAAGTTCTTCATTTTGGAGCAGTATTGGTAATAAGGCTTGTTTCTCATGGTAGGAGAGATGGGTTTGTTCGGTGACTAACTTGTGGAGCTCTGTTTTCTCATACTTGGTGGTGCCATCTACATATGATTGTTGGATTGCCTGCTGGTTGGAGTAGCTTTCTGCAATAGCGTGCGGCTCTGCAGACATGACCTTGTGGAGCAAGGCCTTCTTGTCAAAGTAATTCCGAGGATGGAATTGCATGGTTTTCTCATACCATTCGATGGTGCAAGTTTCAAAGTCCATCTTCATTCCAAGATCTCTCATGGTTTTCCTTCCAATGAGGAGGTGGTAATTGATATTCTGAGAGACTACAAAGCACTTGATTTGCAGGACCTTCATTGAATAGGATAGTTCTGGAAATACGGTGTTCTCCAAGGTTACATAGTGGTTGCAAGTGGTTTTGCCATTTGTTGTTTGCATTTGAATTGGTTGGTATAGAAGGTGCTTCTTGATTCCAGAAGGAATTGCTGATTCCACAATGAGGTTGTCGGTGGATCCGGAATCGAAGAGGGTTTTCAAGTAGTACTTGCCAGGGGACCCATTGATGGAGTTGCAAACGCTTACTGTGGTTGGAGCAAGGTCAGCATCGGTGTTGCTAGGAGCAACATCTTGCTTGTTGTTGTCCGAATCGGCGTTTCCAGTCGGAAACCTTTGAAGATCTGTATTGTAATATTCTTCGTCGATGTCCATATCGACATGGAAGAGATCTGGCCAAGGAGCTGCTGGGATGGTTTCTTCTGGTTCATTGATGAAGATACACATGTGTTGTTTGGGTTCATGGAAGTTACTGCCACGTGAAGAGGAGGTACTAGTGGATCGATTGATGTTGTTGTTGGAACTGCAATCATTTACATGCAAGTCGGTATTATCCCTGTTATTGGACTGATTGGAATTGTTGCCGTACTTGTTGGTGTAGCATTGACCCCAGGTGTGGTTTGTACCAGGGTGAATCGGACATGGTGAGTTGTTGGAGATTCTTGTTGCGCCTTTGCTGTTGTTGTTACATTGGTTGTTGTTGTTGTTGTTGTTTTGATTGCAATTTCTGTTGTTTTAATTGTTTCGATTGTTGTTGCCATTTTGGTTGTTTCGATTGTTGTTGCCATTGTTGTTGCTGTTGTTGGTGTTTTGAGATGGGTTATCTGATTTCTTTTTTCTATTCTGTGCATATTGATATCTTTTGAATCTCATCATCATTTCAGAGAGAGAATCCCTATGGGGAGAGTTGTGTTGCTGGTAGGTGTGTTTCCAATCCTCGGGCATCGGCTCAAAGATTAGTTTCTTGAACTCTCTCTCCTTGATCTCTGCATCCTCTGGTGGGTGTCCCGGAAGTAGTGGAAGGATGGCATGGTTGTGCAAGTTTACCTGGGAGACAAATTGGTGTACTGTCATAGTGGTGGTTTTCTTGATATTGGTGAGGAATCTTCAATGGGTTTGGTAGGCATCGAGGTTGTTGTCAAACTTGTAGTTGACAAATTCTTGTACAGTTGTGGAGAAATTGTCCACAGTTCTTTGAGGAACATTGTTTGCAAGGTAGTTGTTCCACCAACTCTTGTCAGTGTAGTCCCTGAGGAGGTCTACAAACTTGTCGTAGAGTCTTGGACCTGTGGTTAGGTTGAGTGTCTTCTTGGACAACATGAATTTGATGATGGTGAAAAGGATTTGTAATTTGGTTGATCGTGCAGTAATCAAAGGGATCTTGAGCTTGGTTGTTTCAGGCATTCCATTGAACTCTTGTGTGCTCTGGAACTCCACCTTGTCGATAGACTCTTGGTCAAAGTCAAATTTGAAAGGGATGATGGAGTAAGACATTGCTTCTCTTGTTCTTGTTACTGGACAATCTTCAGGATCAATTGGTGGTTGTTCATAGTTGTAGTGGTAGTATTTACTCGAGTAGTTGAGGTAGTCGTACCGGTAGTGAAGTAATAAGGTCGAAGCAGTTATTCGACTGTTTAAACAGTGTCGTATGCCTCTAGAAAAGGGTACTAAAATAATGTTTATGTATTGTTTAAAAACTAAGATTGTGAACTAGCTCTGTCAACTACTCCGAGGAGCGGTTGAAAGGCTTGTAACAGTAAGCAGCCGTTGAATCAAAATTCAACATACATTTTACATAGAAGATTTGGGTATGTTCTTCATCCAGTCTTCAATATTGAAGACCGGCTTGCTTTTCAGATTTACTTGAATCGTGGGTAATTTCAATCGTGAGCGTTGGAATCCCACACGAAGTGTAATGAATCACACAATAATCCATGGCTGTACGGCTCCCTACTACAGCAGTATCAAGGCAGGCATACAGAGAATACAACTAACTAGTACTACTAGTACTAGTAGTACTCCGTAATGGAATATTTTTTCATACAATTGGAACAACCACTTGTTCAGACCAATCAGTTCCTAGTTGAATGTAAATACGATCGGTTTCCGATGGTTAGATTTCTGACTAGGAGAATGGCGTCATCAACAGTGGCTGTAGCCAATGCTTCCTGAAATTGTTCCAATGGAAGGAGTTGTTAAAGGGGACTCCGTGGCCCGGTCAGGGGACTACGCGAAAGAGACACCACCAAACACGAACTCACTTTTTATCCACGAGAAATGGTCCAGTGTAAAGAAGGGTCCTTCATTGTTTCCATCTCGAGGAATAGGCGGGAGATGGACTGCTGGCCAGCCTCGAGATTGCCTCGCCAGTTTCATTTTCGCGCGGGAAGGGTATGCTGCAAACATTAGCAGAGTGGGGGACGATCCTCCAGACGAATCATATCCTCCGGCGAAACAAGTTACTGCGATGAAAGTACCTCGTGGTGCCTTCCTGGGTAATTTCCCGGTTCCAAACCCAACTCTCGTGCTGCCCACCTGTCATCTGCGGGATGAAAATCCGCGTCGCGGAAACTCGCACCATCTCTCCAAATCTGGTTCGATGCATTTGAATTCCGTTTCGCACTTCGAATGCCTCCTGGCGGAATTCCCGGATCGACGCATCGCATCGTCCTTGACGTCACAAGTTTCGTCATACGGCCGCCCCCCCGGTGGAAAGAAGCCGCATCCGTTCGTCGTCCTCATTGGCCGGTCGGTTGCTTTCGATGGAGAGGTTTGTCACGGTGCAGTCGCCGCTGCCGCTGCCGTATTCCTTGTTCGGTTTCGGTTGGTTCCCGAGTTGCAGGTTGGGTTGGTCGGGGTATTCTCCCCTTCCCTCTGCGGCCAGCTCCAGAAATCGCTCCTCGATTGCCTCCAGGGTCAGCCCCCTAGTTTCCGGGACGCACCGTCGCACAAAGACCACCGAACAGGCGGTCAGCCCCCCAAAGACCCAAAAGGTCCGCGACAGCCCAATGCCCCGAATGAGTAGGGGTACCAGAAGCTGGACGAGGGCGTTGAGCAAAAAGTTGGTCTGGACCGCCAGCGCGACGGCCTTGCCCCGGACCGCCTGGGGAAAGATCTCGGAGATCATAAGCCACGTGATGGGTCCAAAGCCGATCTGATATCCGGCAATGTAGGCAAACATTCCCAGCACCGCCAGTACACCGCGGGTGTCGAGGGGTTGTTCGTGGGAAGCTTCGTTCCAATCGACGTTCGTGTTGGCACCGACGTCTCCGCCAAAGGCGATCGTCAGAACCATCAGCGCCGCCAGCATCAGCGAACACCCCGCAATCAGGAGGGTCCGTCTCCCCCGTGTCTCGACCAGAACCACCGACACGGACGTAGCAAGTACCTTGAATAGGGCCAGGACCACCGAGGCGCTCGCGTTCAATCCCGGAACCCTGGCCAGGATCGGTGTCGCGTACGAGAGCACGCTCGGCTGCCCCGTGACCTGCTGCAACACCACCAGGCCTAGCCCGGCGGTGAGTGCGGGCCGGATGGACGGATCCCATAGCGAGGCGGGAGGAGGTTTCGAATCGTTCCATGCCGATTCTGGCTCGTCGTGGATTCCATTTCGATTTCGAGGAACGAGCTCCATGAGCCTCCGGTGCTCGTCCCGGGCCGCCTTGGGGGTCCAGACAAAGCCCAACGAATCGGAGACCACGGCGGAAAGCACCCGCGACTCCTCCTCCGTTGGTCGTGGGTTGCGACCGCTTCCGTAGTTCACCAGATAGCGTGCCGATTCGGGAATCGTGCACGACAGTAACACCATGGCCACCGCGAGCGGCACGGTGAACGCGTACACACGGCCCCAGCCGTTATCGTTGTCGTTGTCGTTGTCCCCGCCCTGCGTCCACGCCCAGCCCCCCGCGTAACCTCCCAGAATGCCCAGGACAATGGCAATTTCCTTTGCACCGACCACCACGCCGCGAACCGCAGCCGGAACGGTTTCTGCAAGGTAGGTTGGTCCGCCGTGCATGGCAAGGCCAATGCCCGCTCCGTAGATCCACCGGCCAATCGACAAGAGTGCCATCGGGGAACCAACCGAAGGAACAACGCGGGCGGCAGCACAATACTGCAAAAGACCGCCTAGGGCGTACAGAATCCCGGCCCAAACGAGCTCGGTGCGCCTCCCGATCGGCCCCAGCTGTTGCCCAAGCAGAGCCACCGACCACTTTCGCGAGGCTACGCTCCCGCGTGGTTCGTGTTCGTGTTCGTGTTCGCGTTCGCGCCGGCGTTTGTTGGGACCGTGTCCTTCGCCGACGCGTTCCAGGCACACGAGCAGCGCCGTTCCCAAAAGGGCACCGGCAGACGGTGCCGAAACGATCCATCCGGTTTTGAGGGGAGCGTCTCGCAGCGACAGAGATTCCGAGGGAGGAAGCGCCGCCAGCTGCACCACGACAAAGGAGGTCCCGCCGATGTCGTATCCAAAGAGGAATCCCCCAATGGCCGGGACCAAAAGGAGCCACAGCACGCGGGACGGACGGTATGCCAGAGGTGGAGACATGGGCGTTGTTGGAGAGTGGACTGGAGTGAAAAAGGATGGAGTGTAGGACTGGAATATGATTGGAGCTTCTTTGGAGGATGGATTGGATTGGATTGGATTATGTAGTGGATTGGTTCGGTTCGGTTCGGTTCGGTTCGGTTACGATGTACTAGTATATCGTGCTTAGTTCTGTGACCAGAGTACCGATTTTGTATCGTTCGTTGGTGCTCTCTTTGTTGAGAGGGAGTAAAGGAAGAGACGCAATGGGGGATTTCGTCAGACGATTTCAACGAAGGATCAGAACGAAGGAATCCATAAGATTACACCACTCGTATGAAATTACGCAATGTACGTAAGATTACTCGTACTCGTACGGCGTCGATTACATCACGGCTCTCTTCTCGTTTTTGAATTTTGAATTAATAATCAGTCGTGGTTGAATAGAAAGTCACGCCTGTTCGTACGTACTCGTACTTCGTATTGGCCTTGTGATGCTTCTCCAGCTTGAGCACCACTGTGTGGTCTCTTGGGTGAGCACCAGCACCAGTAGTAGCATAGTATCCTTGGTGACTTGCACCAACTCCCGTAACTCCTTTGAAAGTAACTCCTTATAGAGTATTTCCTTGGATCCATGCTAACTTACCCCTCTCTCAAATCAACCAAGTTCCTTCTTCTTGTTCGTCACTTTGCTGCTATCAAATAGTACACCAGGAAGTATTTTTTGATGTTGTTTGTTTGTGGTGGTGATCCCGCCAAACACTCTCCAATTGAGAATGAATTGTCCTCTCTTGTTTACCTGGATCTCACAACCAAAACTATGCTTATTTGGTTGGTATGGTTGGACTCCTTTTTTGTGTACCATACCAATGTGGAAGGTAAGGGCTCTGATGCTTGAGTGGAGGTAGAGGAGGAGGTAGAGGTACTACTACTAGTCAGTGGTGTGGTGGTGCTGACATGCCGTTCAGAAGACAGTAGATGGAGTATGTTGTACTGATTTCCTTTAAGATGCAGCCATACCCTGTAAAAGATAGTCTCTCCGTGGTACATGTAATTGGTACTAAAATAGGAAGAGGGAAGAGAGAAGAGCAGTGGTCCACTCTTGCAATGCCTATCGTGTTTCTGTGGCTATCTATCATATTTATGAAAGTATCTCCTGTTCATATGGTACTTCATACAGCAATATAATCATCTAAGAACCATTCATGTAATAGATATTGCAGTTTCTATCATTTGTTTTGATAAATGAATGCAGGAGGCTCTTGGTACTGTTAAATACATATAACTTCACCATTATCTCTCAACTATAAAAGTTGAAGAAGGAAATCAACCATTCTTTGATATCACCAATGTTTCCTGCATGCAGAGATCCCACCTTGCTTACTGGTGCACCATGAGTATCATATGATTCATTTGATTCAAGCCTTTGGACCAATTGGGTTGCAGCCTATTTTAAAAGCAATTTAAGACACGACATGCGTCCGATAACTGTCACGCGACCCTTTTTTTTTTGTCGCGAGGTACTGTCGCAACCCCTTTTTGTGTGTAATTTTAACACGAGTCCCCCTTGTGATTCACTAGGTCAGTATCATGCCCAATTTTCTAACTCTCAATACGTGGGTCGCGTTTATTTTTTTCCTTTGGTCATGAATAATTATTATTAATTTTTAATAAAACCTACCTGTATGCTCGCGAATCACATTTACTAGAATTAAATACGCAAGGTCATGACTCACAACCAAACCCCCCCCTGTGATTCGGTCGGTTCGTATCATGCTCATTTTTCTAACTCTCAATCCCTGGTTCGCGATTATTTTTTTCCTTGGGTCATGAATATTGATTTTTAATTTTTAATATCACCTACCCGTACCTTCGCGAATCACATTTACAAAAATGAATTTTGCAACGTCATGACTCACAACCAGTAAAATTCAACATTAGTGCTCGCGGCACGCAACCCTTAAAATGTATCTCCATTGCTCGCTACCCACTACCCTTATAATTTAATATTTGTGCTCGCAACAAACAACCCTTGAAATTTACTATCATCGCTTGCGACTACCTACCACTACAGTTGAATTATTCGTGTAAAGAATTTGCCTAATAGTACTATCGTATGCAAAATATGTATGATATGTACGAGTACTTCTTTCTGTACAATTTAATCGTATTTGTCACACAGAACGAACCCTCGTCAAATTAGTGAATGGACTGACAAAATGAACAGTATCGATTCTGAAAACAAGGCCTAAACTTCCTCCATTTTGTCAAGCAATTGTCTCCATGCCGGATCAATATAGTTTTCATCCTCACTTTCCTCTTCAGCAAGACTACTGGCAACAGTGCCACCATTATTCGACACAGTACTGGAAGGATTGCTTTCTGAGTCGAATCTTTGTAGCATCATTTTCTCCAAATTTATACCCGTTTCGGGATTTTCTCTTAACGTTTGTATCTTCTTGCACAATTTAGTGAACACTTTCCGTCCTTGTTTGTCCCATCCATTTGCACTTCCACTTTTTGAATCGCAATATTTTTTTTCATGTATTTTGTTTTTTTGTGTGTCGTGTATGTTCCATCAAGTTTCATTTCCTTTTGTTTTTCCCAATTTCTGTACTCGTTGTCAATTATCATTAGGGCAAAAGCCTCATCCGTAACACTAAAGATGGTACTAATAAGATCCTTTGTCTTCCTCAGCCTAAAGTTCGTCTTTCCCGGATTAATGGCAGACAGGATTCTTGTCACAAAATAATAAAATTCTTCATTTGCCGCATTTCCGTATTGCCGGTACTCTTTCGCCAGAATTTCCATCGAGTCCGTATTTAGAGCTACAGTACCAGGGAATGATGCCGGCACTTTTTCCATTTCACTATCAACTGCGGTGATGTCATCAAATGGCAGTATGATATCATAGTATGGTTGGGTTAGTTGTATGTCTGTCGTAGGCACATATTGAAGAATGTCGAAAGTACCATAATTTCCAGATGACTCAACAAATACGCCGTCACTTACCAAACCAATTTTTTCTAGCCAATGTTTGATTATTGTGTCTCAATTTAGCCAGGGCTTTTGGTACTGCATTATGAAAGTATTCACAGATTTTCTTAATGGGTATATCTTTTGGATAGGATATTACACACTCATCGATTCCTTGCACGATTATTTTATTGGAGAGTGTGTTTGTTGTCATAAATTTCAGGTCACCGTACCATTTCTTCTTCACATATGCCCTCACCTGTCCTTCAATTGTATCTTTATATGTTTTCAATAGTTTCATAGTTTCCGTTTCCATACTATGTCTAGTTCCACCACTCAATGTACTCACTTTATCACTGCTATCGCCGCCCCGCACTGTTTTCAATGGTACCGTGTTGGTAGTTTTTGCAGCATTCTCTTTAGAATTCTCTCCCTTCTTACCTTCGCTCCACGTTTTCATCCAATCCTGTACTAGATCCGGATCCTCATTCGCTATTTCTTTTAATATTTTTTCTTTCTCGTTTTTCTTTTTCTGTCGTCCGCCCTCCGTAGTTTTTTGTTTTTTTTTCTCTTTGGTATTTTCTCTAGTATCCTTATTCTTTTTGGAGCTCCCATCATTGTCTTCACTAACCGAACTCGAATCAGTGTCACTGTCAGTGTCACTTTCACTGTCACTGTCGCTGCTGTCCATGATGCTAATGTTTTCCGCTTTCCTTTTTAGTGGTTTTTCTCTTACCGTCGTGGTGGTGCCTTTTTGTGTTGCTGCAATGTTTGTGTTCGTCTCGCTGGACATGGTTGTAATGCCTGTATTTTTGGTATTATCTCTAGTGTCTCCATCCCTGACTGCGTTTGCCATATCTGCTATTTTCTTTTCTTGGAGACGTGTTATTTTTGCCTTGGGTAGGTTGGACCATTTTTGTTTCGTCATCTTGTATTTCAAATTTTTCAATTGTTGGTGTTTTCGGCAATTTTGTGAATTTTTATGCTGCCTTGTTTTGTGATCGATTGTACAAATTCAGCAATTTGCAATACATTTGTCTTTGTCTAAGCGGGCTTGTGAGCGCGGGCCAACCAAAAAGAACTGTCTGCCTAGCCGCGCCATTTTTTTTCTTCCGTACATTCGCTTCCTATTTCCCAACAAGTATTACTAGTAACGGTACTAGATTGTACGATACCAATTTATTTTGATGTTCCCCATCCTACTACGAGTACCGTATCACATCACTTCATATTGAAATCTGTAGAACCGAAAACAGGCACATTGTATGGAAAGGTGTTGGAGACAACAATTCTCTGTTATGGGAAATCCGCACAACGTATGCATTTTCGTTTTAAGGTTAAGTTTCTGTAACGTCGTTCCTGATTGAGTTGTCTGGAACCTCAATTCTGACTTCTTCATTTGTAAGGAACCAGTTGCATTGATGAGCATGTAATGGAAAATCAGCACAATTTTTGCCACGGCGTTTCCGTGTTGTGTGTCTGGAACGGTGTTGCAGGTAACAATTCACAGTTTTGGAAAATTTACAGAACGTCTTTATTAGCGTTTTCGGTTTAAATTTCTGGAACGGCGTTTCAGATTTAACTTCCTGGAACGGCAATTCTGACTTTTTCATTTGTAACTAACGTTTTTCACAGTAGTTAATTTTTATATTTACGTATTTAAGTACGACACGATTCTGCACGTATTCGTGGTAAGTAGGGGTAAGTTTTTCCATAGTAAAGCTTCTTGTTACTAGCACTATTTCACACGTCCCCACGCACCACAAGGAACGGAATAGTTATTGTATTCCTCTAAATCTTCCGGTGAATTCCAACGTTTTTCGTAAAGTTGTAGCCAGTGCACAATGTTTCTCTCGTTTCTATCCTCTTCCTCCCTTTTCTCTTTGTTTGCAAATTGTTTGAGTTTTCTTTTTTTCTTCTTAGACTGCTTTTTCGCTTTGTTCATGAATGAATTCCAATTGTTTTTATTGTTGTTGTTTATCTTCGTTTCTTTGTTTCGTTCCTTTCCGTCGTCGGTTTCTTCGATGTACATTATACTGTTTTTTTCAATGATTGCCTCTTCAGTCATTGTGCGCCACTCGTTTAACCAAAGGGTTGTCAGACAGGGACGGTTACCCGGGTGAAAATGTATGCATTGCTTTATGTGTTTTCTGGCTTCCGGCGTAAGGTTACTCCATTTTTTTGGTGGAACTGTATGACCATTGAGTTCGAGCCTCACTTGTTCTCCTGATTGTACTGGTCGTCCAATACCCACGTTGTTGTAGCACTGTATGTCCTCCGTTCCTTTCAATGCCGGATAACCGCATAAAATGTGTGCCACAATGATACCCAAAGCCCATACGTGGTCAACGGCATCAGTGTCGCCTTCCTTGCAGAAAGGAAATATGTGCTCAGTTACGTACTTCAAGCATTGTTCCCAAATTTCTAAAGCTTCTTCTTCATCGAAACGCCCTTTTGGGCTGTCGAGTCTATCTCTAACGTCGTCTATCTTGTTGCATCCATTAAGTATTGTGAGTACCAAGTTGCCGTTTTCGGCACATAGCGCATCGAACCCAGTTTCAAAATGATATAAGAATGGATTATTCTCGTTGTTTTCGTCACCGTCATTTAGCTCAGTCATTCTTGCACAGTACTCCGCCGAATCCAAAACATACCTAGGCTTCAATGGCTTCCTCTTGTACGCTGATTGTGTTGTTATGTTCTCCATTTTGCTCTTCGTTGTAATAATGATTTACGTTTGGCAAATACCGAGGTATTTTCGTTCAATTACTCGTTACAATCTGTGAAGGAATAATTCTTACCGCACTTTAAGTGGTGTAAATTTCGTCATCTCGCAATGATTCGGTTATATTCAAGTAACTGTGTCTCGTGGTTCGACTCCCCCTTAGAACGGTCCATACGTAGTACTTCCCTCCTTACTTTATGTTCCTACTACTAGTTCTATTTCTTTATTTTTCTATGAACAACAAGTAGTAACCTAAGAAATAAAGATTGCTTCTAAGTTTTTGTTGAGTGCAACAGTTTGTTACTTTCTGTTGTTTTAAGGATGAATACTGTTCATTCTATGGATTGGTTAGAGTATGAAAGTATATTGCCAATTCTAAGGCTGATACTTTAGTCTTTATGAAAGTTTTAATACTTCTGTTGTTCCCTGGTAATTTTTTGTCCAAAACCAGTAACCAAATGCACTAATTAGGTTGTGACACACAAACCACCTTGACAGATAAGTCAATTCTGTTTCTTTCATTAATCATCTTATCCATTACACTATCATTATTCATTGTTCAATCACACAAAAAATCTGATTTTGGAACTTTTAATTGCAAATTAGTGTGTATTTTTCTTCCCAATCCAGTCACCAAATGCAATCATTAGGTGGTTATACCCAAATCACGACAGATAACTCCCTTCTGTTTCTTTCATGATTCATCTCACCCATAACAGGAACAATATTCATTGTTCAATCACACGAAATATTGGATTTTCTATTGTTTAATTGCAAATTACTGTGTATTTATCCTCCAAATCCAGTACACAAATGCACTTATTAGTAGGTGGTGACACAAAAACTATGAAAGATAACTCACTTCTGTTTCATTCATGATTCATCTCACTCATAACAAGAACAATATTCATTGTTCAATCACACGAAATATGGGATTTTATATTTTTTGATTGCAAATTAGTGTGTATTTTTCCTCCAAATCCATGACCCAAACGCACCCATTACATGATGACACATAAAGTATGACAGATAACTCACTTCTGTTTCTTTCATGTTTCATCTAACCCATAACAGGAACAATATTTATTGTTCAATCACACGAAAGATGTGATTTTCTATTTTTTAATAGCAAATTACTGTGTATTTATGCTCCTAATCCAGTACACAAATGCACTTATGAGGTGGTGACACACAAATTATGACAGATAACTCACTTCTGTTTCTTTCATGATTCATCTCACCCATAACAGGAACAACCTTCATGGACTAATCACACAAAATATCTGATTTTCTATTTTCTAATTGCAAATTTGTGTGTATTTTTCCTCCAAATCCAGGACCCAAATGCACTAATTAGATTGTGACACACCAACTATGACAGATAAATCACTTCTGTTTCTTTCATGATTCAACTTATCCATAACAGGAACAATATTCATGGACTACTCACACAAAATATCAGATTTTCTATTTTCTAGTTGCAAATTTGTGTGTATTTTTCGTCCAAATCCATCACCCAAATGCACTCATTAGATGATGACACATAAACTATGACAGATAACTCACTTCTGTTTCTTTCATGTTTCATCTAACCCATAACAGGAACAATATTCATTCTTCAATCACACGAAATATGGGATTTTCTATTTTGTAATTGCAAATTTGTGTGTATTTTTCTTCCCAATCCAGTCACCAAATGCAATCATTAGGTGGTGATACCAAAATCACGACAGATAACTCACTTCTGTTTCTTTCATGATTCATCTCACCCACAACAGGAACAATATTTATTGTTCAATCACACGCAATATGTGATTTTCTATTTTTTAATTGAAAATTACTGTGTATTTATACTCAAAATCTAGGACCCAAATGCACTTATTAGGTGGTGACACAAGAACTATGCAAGATAACTCACTTCTGTTTCTTTCATGATTCATCTCACCCACAACAGGAACAATATTCATGGACTAATCACACAAAATGTCTGATTTTCTACTTTCTAATTGCAAATTTGTGTGTATTTTTCATCCAAATCCATATCCCAAATGCACTAAGTAGATGGTGACACACAAACTATGACAGATAACTCACTTCTGTTTCTTTCATGATTCAACTTATCCATAACAGGAACTATATTCATGGACTAATCACACAAAATATCAGATTTTCTATTTTCTAGTTGCAAATTTGTGTGTTTTCCTCCAAATCCATGACCCAAATGCACTCATTACATGATGACACATAAACTATGACAGATAACTCACTTCTGTTTCTTTCATGTTTCATCTAACCCATAACAGGAACAATATTCATGGGCTAGTCACAATAAATTTCAGATGTTCTATCTTATAATAGCAAATAACTGTGCTTTTTCCCTACAAATCCAGTACCCAAATGCACTTATCAGTACAAGGTGGTGTCACACAAACTATGACAGATAATAACTCACTTCTGTTTCCTTCATGATTCATTTCACCCATAACAGGAACAATATTCATGGACTAATCACAGTAAATGTCAGATTTTCTATTTTGTAATTGCAAATTACTATTAGATTGGAGTTACTATGCATTGATGGTACTACTAATATTAGTAGTACTACAAGTATTGGTAACAATCTTCTTAAAAGTTTGAACTACTAACCACTATGAACATCCATGTAGTACTAGTACTATGACTACAATATTACTACAATACCATGTAAGAATAGTAGACTAATATGAAACAATTCAAATGATCCAGTACTGCGTGTTTTAGTACTACTCCACTAGTAGTAGTAGTAGGTACTCTTTTTTACTTTTGAATACTATTTCTTACGTACAGAATAATGTTTTGGTTAATCTGAATCCAAGTTGGAGAAGAAGAACTACTATTAGTGTCGACGTTGTAGTAATATGATAACTTCTTTCCCGCTTAGGCCCTCTTTGCTCTTGTGTTCTACAGCGTAGTTCCATTATTTGAATACATCCGACAACTTGGTGAACTGTGGTTTATCCGACCCCACACGGTCGTAAGGGAACCAGGTTGCGCGCTTCACTGGTGTTGTACCATCCGGTAGTTTCTTGTACACCGTAATATGATAAATTCTTTCCCGCTTATGCCCTCTTTGCTCTTGTGTTCTATGGTGGTGCGTGGAGAAGGCTATGAACGTATACCCAATACAGCATAGTTTCATTATTTGAATACATCCGACAACTTGGTGAACTGTGGTTTATCCGATCCCACTCTGTCGTAAGGGAACCAGGTGGCGCGCTTCACTGTTGTACCATCTTGTAGTTTCTTGTGCACCATGTATCCAGGGTATTGAGGATATTGGTCCTTCTTCTTCACTGCATAACTTTTCACAACACCAGTTCCAGGTGCTGGCAAACCCGTGATTGTCACCTCACTACCAATTGCAAATTTAGGATACGAGATCACCGGGTCAGGATCTTCGAACAACACCTTCACGTTTCCGGAGCGCTTCTGTCTTATTACGTTGGCTGGTTTTGGGCGAGGAACTTGCAGAAGGTATCCAAGATCTTCAACGTGGCCCAGGTTTGGAGAGACCTTCCTCTCCTTGTACTTCGGCTCTCCATTGGATTCGTCTGATGCAGTCTTGTTTCGTTTTTTTGGTTTCCTGAGGAACAACTTCTTCTTTGCCTTCATGGATGCGTTCTCTTTAACTGCGTTTGGTTCTGTGGGAGGTACGTTGCCGTTTACTACTTCTACGTCGTCTTCTTCTTCATCATCATTGCTGCTTGTGTTACCTTCATTAATTGAGGATTCACTAGAGTTGTTGGTCAATTTGCCTTCCCAAGGAAATCGAAAGAATGATTCCGGTTCATGGATCTCTGTGTTAGTGAACACTATCCATCGTACGGAATACGTATCATTCTCCTCGATGAACTTCTCGAAGTTCTTCAAGTGTTTCTTCATGAAGTCCCACTTTGCAATGTTGGTAGCTTTGTAACTCTGACTGTTGGGTACCTTGATTTTTTCAAATAGTTTGATCAATGAGTCGCCATCGGATTGTAAAGTCTTTTCATCCTCTCGTGAAACAAAAGTTACTTGCAAGTTTGCTTCCCACAGGTGTTTTTTGTTATTGAAAACCGAACACAAAAGTTCCTTTGTCAAGGGGACGAACAATTGTCCCCCTTTAGGTAGATAATTGTAAGTTGTCAGAAACCGCAAAGACCTCTCAAAAAAATTAGAACCTCCGAGTACTATTTCCGGTCGTGTGATGAAAATATCACTGAATACGAATCTCGTATGTTCCCAGAACAATCGATCGTCCACCGTGTACGTGCAGTTCTCATCAAAATTAAGGAACCTTGTGACGGATAAGCTGTAGTCCTCTTTTGCGATAGGGTAAGTATGTCGACTTTCCTTACCTCTCACAAGCTCAGGCGGACTTGGTTCTTCAAATTGAACGGATCGAGCACCGTCACTGGTGAAAATGAATAACCGATCTTTGCGGTGAGGTTCACCTTGATTAGAGCGCGACAACAAAGAACTTCGCTCTGCTTTCAACAAATAGTCCAGAACCTCATGTGCATGGTCAACGGTAAAAGGAATTTCTTCTTCGTGGCCAAGTACAGCATTCATTATTTCCTTTGAAACCATATCCCTACTAACCGAAACACGTGTACCGTTAGCATCACGTAACAAACGAGATGTTAGAACATAGTTGAGCAATTCGTCGCAAACAAGATTCACCTCTTCAAGTTGGTCAGAAGTCGAAACAACATTGTCAACACAGGACAAACTCAGGATGTAATGTTGCAACAATGCCTTCACATGAACTTCGTTCTCTGGATTGTAATCGTCCACAAATATGTCACGTTCGGCCGTTTTCTTTTCAGTGGAAAGAGTGACGAATTGTTTGGCAAAGTCAACGCCTACTCTGTAGAACTGGTTAAGAGTTTTCCGGTGCTCCATAATCTTGCAAAAGTGAAGAGAAGATAACAGGTTGAATCGAATAATCCCCACCTTATTGTCCACTCCTTGTATTGTGTATTTTCCAATCAAAAACGAAGACTCATAGAGATTGGGCAATAGTTTGTTGTACAAATTGTCATGTAGTAATGACTCATTGGGGAAGTGGTCAAGGCTGAGTGCTTCAAAAATTCTGGCCTTCTGTCTTTGGAAGCATACCCACAAATTCATGAGGACCTTTTCAAACGCAAGGGGTATCCTTAATACATGGGACGGCCATTCCAACTTGAGGTATTTTTGGGAATCAGTCAAGGGCACTATCTCAACTGCTGCGACACCATCTCTTATTGGTCCACCAACAACTTCTTTACCCCTAATAGAATTGATTTCTTTCACCAAATCATCAAAGGAGTGACTAGAGGAAAGAAAATGCCTCAATGCGCGGTTAAAGGAAAGACCTTCAAAGAACGAGACCATCTCCTGGACGTATAGCTTCCCTTTCTTTACATCGTCTTTAAATCTATGATTGAAAAACGGTCCTTCTTTTTCCGGTGAAGGCGCAGGGGGGAATTGGACACAACATACGTACCAACACAGTAAGCTTAAATAAACTTTCATGTACTTCAGTATGGTGTCGTAGTTAACCACATTCTTTGCCCAGACAGAATGCGACGTGCCTTCTGATAATTCGTCTTGTCCTTCAACCCGGGTGAATTGTGTTTCGCCTTCCGTGGTATTTTCATCGACTTTGATAACGGAGTTGAGGGCTGACTGGAAGGAGTTCCATTTTTCTTTCATTTTGTACTCCTTGAAACGAGTTGTCAGTTCCTTTGCATTCAAGATACAGCCCTTCTTTGTCAACTGCGACCCGGAGTCACGTAGGAAAAGATTTACCATCACGTCAACAACCCTTGGTATAGGACCCGAGGATGGTTTGTCTGACGTTTCTTGCTCTCTGAAGTCAGGACGGGTTCCGGAAGAAGAAAGTTTAGTAACAATAAAAACCTTGTTCATGAGATGGCGGAAGACAGATTCGATGTCACGACTGACAGCAGTGATGAGTTCGTCCGTCAAAATATTCTCAGAGAATCCGTTAGGACCCTGTTGCTTCAGACAAGCTTTGACACGTCTTTTCATTGCATCCGTGTGATCCTTGTATTGGGAGTCATCATCAAATAATTCCAATGACAAACTTCGGCCGCCTACATTTCCCGAAGACGACGAAGGTTGAGTGGCACCTGTGACTGCTTGATGTGGTGTTTCAGGAACGACTGCTGGTATTTGTACCACATGACTTCTTTTCTTTTTCTTTGATTTACTTTTCGATTTTTTGTGTTTCCTCTTCCTCGGTTTATCAACTGCACGCCCTTGACTGACCGGATGAGCGTTTGGATCATTTGCAAACAACGTTGTTGGGGTATTACCTGAAGGTCTGTCTTGGTCTGCGGCTGCCCCTTCATCTCGTGGTGGAGTAGATGATGGAGTACCCTTGACTTGTGCCGCCGCATTTGCGCCGGCTACATTGGTTGTAGTTGCGGCTGCATCTGTGACTTCATCTGGTGGTGAATTAGCCTTGTTACGTTTAGCGCTACTTCTTGTAAGTCTCGGCATTGTTTGATTGCTAATTGAGAGAACAACGAAATAAAATTGTGTGAAAAGCAATCTAAGTTGCTACAAGTGTTTTTTTGTCGCATATCAAGAGATTCGTAAATGAGGTAACGGAAAACAGAGTCGACTCAACTTCAAACCTCAGCAACTCTAACAACAAACAAACATCACGCAACAATGTACAAATATTTCCACTTTAACGGTAAACAAATGGTACGGCCTGCAACGCCGTTGCAAACGAAAAGTGAAAACGTTACCAAAACAAACCACAACGGTACGAAACACCGATCATCCATTTTGAGATACGGTAATGTATGTTAAGATTTTCCGACAAATAGTTTAAAACCCAGTAATTTGGTGATTTGCAATTGAAACCAAAATGGAACTCAAACTTTGCAACGCCGTTCCATGACTGTTGACATGAATTGTCCAAGAAACCGTTTCACCACCGAACCATACGTAGTACTTCATTTTGAGTTTTGAAATTGAAACATGATTCAAAATTGCAAATTGGTACATGATCCAAACACATAAAGCCTGAAACGCCGTTCCGGTGACTCAATTCTGAAACGCCGTTCCATGATTGATGACATGAATTATACAAAATCACCCTTCACAACCGAAACAGAAGTCATTAGTATTATCATACGTACACTAGTACTACTACGTATACTACTATC